>JAASGO010001111.1:0-10357 GCA_023334245.1 Globisporangium cederbergense | reverse complement strand
GCTGAAGTGTGCTGACGTTAAAAACTGAGTACACACAGAGAAATGGAAGCCATCGCTCCACTTTGCTGCCGACTATAGACAGCAAGAATAACCTGAACGCGCTACGTTTGCTGATCGCTCGAGACTCTCCGCGTAAATGTCACCGGTGGTGGATGTCCTTGCGTACGCCTGACGGAGAGATGAAGAGAAGTGATAGCTGCGTTCACGTTGCAGTCCCAGACGCTGCGAGGACATGCGTTGTTGGTACAACGTGCAGTGTGCAGGATGTCTCTCCTGTCAAGGATTCTCGGAGCCCAGCATGTACCGATGGCAGCAGTATGACAGCTGTGATGTCCAGAACCCATCTTCTAGTCTTTGACTTTAGAATCAATGAGAGCAGGCATGGACAAAAGCCATCCAGGAGAGAAGCTACAAGCTGCTACACCCAAAGGCGAGCCTCAAGCTTGTCACCCGCCAGGTTGTATTGTATCTTTGAAGCGTGGAGCGAGCCCGACTCCGGGGACGATGCGAAAGTGAACAGACACTCGGGCACTTTCGAGACTGAGACCAAGCAGGCACATTCGCTTTGCGGACTTATCTTCACGACTTCTCCCTGTCCAGAGCTCTCGCCAAGCAACATCTCCGGAGCCGAGCGCTGTTGAAGTAGGAAAGGCGACAGGTCCGTGCAGTCTGGAGGTCACCGTAACTCACCAAGAACTTGTAATAGACTGCTCATCACATAGCTCAGTCACCACAGTCCTAAAACAAGCACACCACAAAGCAAACACAACTCAAAGCATCAACACTACAAGCCCAACCCAAAGTAGCAAGCAAGCCGTTCACCTACAAGCACCGGCAAGCCTCGCGCTATGTCGTCCATGCCACCTGCACAAATTGGCGCCTGGATTTGTAAAGCACAAAAAGCAAAAGTCATGATCGCTCGTAAAGAACGCGAGCGCAAAGAGCCTTATGCGAGTGGTGGCACTTCTTGAGAAGCAAAAGACTGCAAGACTACACCAGCTTCGGACAGGTTCAGGTCGACGAGACGAGGAGACCAACCGCCAGCTCCCCCCGCAGCAAGACAGTCAACTCCAGTCGCAGCTCGAATACGAGTCTGATGATGAGTCTTTATATGCGCCTGAATCGCTGCATGAACAGACACACGCACATGACAACAATACCGATATCGCTCACTCATACGACCATTACGACGATTACGAATATGAGTCCGAGCCGCAGCTTGATCAAGCAAACGACTCAGAGACAGATTTGTCACTCACGCGACAATACCAGCATTAGATTGAGCTACACCAACAGCTACCCGTCGAAATTAGCCAGCCACATGCACATTACTAGCAGCAACAGGTCGATAGTCAGCAGCAACAGCAGTCTGCACAACAGTACCAGAAACAACTAATTGGTCAGCACCAGCAGCAACACCAGGCGCCAGTGTACCAACCGCAACACGCCCCATCATGCCGCGATTCATGAAGCCAAAGTGGCACTTTTCATTCTCTGTTCTCGAGTCGCACACTAGATACTTGTTGCTACAATAAAGCTCTCACCAATTTTGGTTCGGCAAGGCGTCCGTCGGAGCTTTCGGGACTTCATCCGGCACGGACGTGGCCGCAGGTTCAGCAGCAGAAGGGTCGGGCGCTCCGGCTTCTCGATGCTACCCGCAACACATTGCACTTTTCCCTTTCGCCTCGTTGCGCTCGAATATGTGAGACCGCTGTTGATTTGTGTAGCCGCCGAATCCTTTCGGGCTCTGCACGCTCGCCGCCGTAATCTCCCTTCGTGAACGCCAGCAAGCTCCAGGCGAGTGAGCTGCCCGCCGCCCGCGCGGACTTTTACTCCAAATACTCACAGTTTATCTTGCCTCTCCGCGCTCAAGTTGACTCGACCCACGCACTCCGCCATGAACCTGCGTCTCACGCTGCTCCTCGCCGCTGTGCCCTTCGCCGCCACTACCAAAGCGCAGGAAGGCCATGTGGCCAACGATGTGCCAGCTGGAGACATGGACGCGCCAAGGACTCGCTCCCGTGGGCAACCTTCCACCGCGCACCGAACGTCGAGGTTGCTCCTCGCAGAAACCTGTGCTCGGCGCAAGTAACTCTTGTCAGTCTGTACCAAAGATTATTCTCACGGTCGTCGAATGATACACGCCTGCCCTGTGGCGGAGGCGCGAATTGTTTTTGAGAGATGGACACCACCAACAGATTTCTTCCCGCAATTTTGGTGAAACTCATCATTCGAAAAGTGGAGAAAGCTGTCTTCTTAGCGAGAAAGCTCAATTGCGGTCATGCTCGACGGATAAATAGCTAGTCTCGTTATATGACAAGGAAGTCGTCGTCTTGGTATTCCACGTTGCTACTTGCTATCCTATACGTCCAAACGCGTCGTCACCATTGGAGTTACCGAGCTCCCTTTCATCACCAGCCGCCGCCGAGCGTCGCGGATTCGATCGCAGCAACAGCAGCGGAGACACGGCAACCGGATAGTGGCACGTCAACAAACGCACTTTGGGCAATTGGTCACAAACGAATGGCCGCGGTGGCGCCCTCCGTCGACCCCGCTGCTGGGGTCGCGACGGAGTCAGCCACTACGCGGGCTGCACCGCGACGGGCTTGACCTTGATCACGGCCGTGGCGTTCTGGCTCGATTTATGCCGTCTCTGTTTGTCTGTGGTGGAATCGGCGGATACACTCTCGCAGCACCGCCGACACGGCGCGCACGTCTCTGCGTCTGACGGCATGTCACACGTGCCTGGTTGATGGATGGGTTCACGCGTGCTTGGTTGATTGATGGCTTCGCGTGGTCTTCTCGTTGATGGAGGCGGACGATAGACTGGGCCTTCGCCACCTGCAGGCAGCGGATACGAGCTTTCTTGTAATATGAGGCAAAATGGTGGCAGCGTTGCGGCACTCTGGACTCGGAGCGCGCTTCGAGTCCCAATCACGAGGCAGCTATTTTGAGCGGGTGTGTTCTTAGGCTCGGGAGACGAGGCGTCGTCACGCTTCAGTGGGAGTGTAGCCTACTTACTCTTGACAACGGCCCAGTGAGAGAGAGAGAAAGAGAGAGCAAGCAAGTCAGACTCCAGCAGCGCAACGCCGCCATTGCAACAGTGACTCTGTCCAACCTACAGCAATCTTCGCTCTTCGTGTAGCTTGTACACCCGCCCGTCCTGGCTCGCGATAGTCACACACACCACACGCCCACAAAGCGTTGTCCATGCACAGCAGACATCAACGCAAATGCTATAGAGCCTGACAAACAACGCGTGCGTTGATCTGCACACGGCGAAGGATAGTCGGACGTCCGTTCCTTGCAGGTTTCGTGCAGCAGCGTTGCAGCGTGCTTCTTGCATTTGCCGATCACCACGAGAATCCCAATACAGTATACCCACGCCAAGCAACTCGCGGACCAATTCGCAATGAATGGCCAACGCTCGCCGCAAATGAGCTGCATGCAGCGGCGCCAGCGAGGCACCACACGTACCCACGCTGCTGTGTGTGCAGCTTCAATCGTGAAAGAAGAATCACATGAAGCAAGTGGCAACTTCCATGTTCGCCTTGTATATTGCATTGCGTGTCGGAGTCACCGAGCAATACCTTCCAAGGTAGCGTAACGTTTACTTGGCCGCACTATGGAAAGCTGCGCTCCGGTGATGTAATGGCTCTGCAGAACGAAAACGACAGCTGCATCACTGCAGATAAAGAGGTTGGGCTCTTGCTCTGTTTCAGACCGAAAACGACAAGCGTTTAATTTATTCCCGAGCATAGAGGCGTTGAAGTAATGATGCGTGTCACTGCGCAAGCTGTCAGAGTAACGAGCGAGGCTGCGTTGCGCGCATCGCCAAAACAAAAGGGCAGGGCAACAGTACGCCCACACATCTGTGCACACCATGCGTCACTTCTTTTCATTTGTTTGCATTTCAAAATCGACCGGTAGGCAACATCTTCGCACTCCTCAGAATGGCCTTCCGTCCAGCAGATCCACAAATGATATTCGCGTCACTCGACCGCACCAATGGATCCTTGCTGCTCCGCAGGCTTCAAGACCTACACGAAGGCCTCCCAGCTCTTCATCACGCCACACAACCTGCTTTGGACACACTGACTGTTCATGCAACCCGCCAAAACTGATTACTCGCTCCGCGCCCTGCAAGACTAAGCTACTCAAACCTGCTGCGCGTGGCAAGCGCCTGGAGCGTAGAGACAGCCTCAGGATACAAGAAGGTAAGAGCGTACAGCTGCGTGGTGCTCATAAAAAAATACTACTCCATACAAGACCCTTGCGTTCTTTTTCGTTCTTGACCTGGGGCTGAGTAAGAGGATGACGGTCGTTCTTCTGGACGTGAAGTACCACACCGTGGTCTCTTCAATCCGGTGTGAGCAAGAAGAGTGGAACGCGAGCGGCAGTTCGGCGGACTTAGTGAAGATGTGAAAATGCGGATGGAGAATGAGCAAACACAAGCAAGAGTGGCGCTGCTGATCAAAGCTCTCGTAGAGGAGAGAATTGTGCGCCAGAAGCACACACGGCTCGACGTACTCTACCTCTCTGCCGGCGCTTCGTCAATCGCACACGTTATCAAAATTGTGGCGTTGATTAATGACGCCAGATCATCAATTGACGTCAGCATGTATGCATTTACGCACCATCTCTTCACGAACACGCTCAAGGTCGCTCAGAAAGAAACTGGTATGAAGCTGCGGAATGCATGACATTGACTGCAAGGTGAAGCAGCTGCTCGACGTGGGCATCGATGTGCTCTTGCACGATAACAGGAAGTATATGCAGCATGAATAGTGCCTACTGATCGACAAGAAGATCGTCGTCCTCGGATCGGTCAATTGGTCGCATCATGCCATGGTGAGTGGAGGCATTGCAATGATTCAAAACGACCGCCGACTAGCTGCATTGGTGGCACATTACTTCGCTCGCTTCCAAGCACCAGGGGGCTACCGCAAGGTCGAGGAAGCGGATTTGGCGTTGTGGAAGTTGTGTTCGAAGCGCAAAAAGCGTCTGCAGTTCGTAGCGAAAGCTACAGCAAAGTGATGCTTTGACGACGCCATGCGTCTTGGATTCAGCGGATTTCTCACCGCGGGGCAGAAGGGGATAATTCGATTATGTGTCCCACACCAACTGAATTTTCCCACTTGCCAGCAGAGAGCGAGCCAAAAAAGGAGGGGGGAGGGCGACCGCAGTGTATGGGCTTCAGCGGGAAGCCACGAAGTGAGCAGCTGGCCGCCCCCTTGATTTCCCGGTTGAAGGCCGTCCGCATTCGCGAATTTGCAGCAGCCAGCACCAAGCAGCACAAACAAGAAAGACAACGAGCACCATGAAGACGGCTTCCACGTACGCTGCCTATAAACGCTCTGTGTAGACTATGCGTGTACGGGTGCCTGCGCGACTGACGATGAACATCCATTCTAATGCCTTTGCACAGCGGCGATTTGATCATTTCGGGCGACTGCGGCGGCACCAACACGCGTCTGTCGCTGTGGCTCATCCCACACGGCTCCAAGGAGTTCAAGGGTACGTGAACGAGCGCTTTTGTTGTTGCGTGCGTATCATACGCGTATGGACCTGAAGAGCGCTTGCTGTATGCAGCCGCTGCTGGTGTGTGGCGTGGGTTTTACGCTGCGATGAATGAGGTGCGCATCATGGTGGCTGACGTGGTATCTTTGCTGTTGTGCTTGCGGTATCTTTTTTTTGGTGGTATCTTTTTGCAGGCAATGTCGCCCCTGGTGAGATCACGTTTGCGAAGAAGTACCACAACGAGAACCACTCGAGCTTCTCGGAAGTGTGCCACCTGTTCATGGCGGAGGCGAACCTCAACGGCCGTATCCCAGTGGCCTGCGTGCTCGCGTGCGCTGGTCCGATCATGAACAACACCGTTGAGTACGTTGTTTTCTATATTTTGTATCCTTGTATATGTATTACCAAGTCTTGTGTCATAAAAAAGCTGGTATCTCACATTCTTCGTGCATGCACCACGTTGCAGATTCACCAACATCAAGTTTGGCTGGAAGATCAACGGCCCTTCTCTCGAGCGCGAGCTCGGCATCAAGACGGTGCGCCTGATCAATGACTTCGCTGCCATGGGCTACGGTCTGCTCACCCTCAAGCCGCACGAGTACATCGTGCTCAACGACGTGCCAAAGGAGGAGGGTGCGCCAATTGCCACCATCGGCGCCGGTACCGGTCTCGGTGAGTGCTACCTGACCGCTGGCAACGACGGTCGGTACTCGTGCTTCGCTTGTGAAGGCGGCCACACCGACTTCGCGCCAGCGAACAAGCTGGAGATTGAGATCTACGAAGACCTGAAGAAGACGGTGCGTAGTTGTTGTCTTCTGAATCTTTCGTGTACAATGTCAGGAACTGACGTGCAATTTTCATTTGCTTTGTTGCCATTACAGCTCGGCTGCAGCAAGCGTTTCTCGGTGGAGCGCATCATCAGTGGCCCGGGTCTCGCCACGATCTACGACTTCTTGGCGAAGAAGTTCCCACAGAAGGTGAACAAGGCGGTGCACGACGAGTTCGTGGTTGCCAAGTCGCTCCAGGGCAAGGTTGTTGGCGATCACGCCAAGACCGACGAGCTTTGCAACCAGGCGATGGAGATCTTTGTTGAGTACGTGCCGTGTGCTTTCGCTCGTTCTTGCTGTAGCTGCTGCAAAATGTTGACTGACGTTGCCAATTGCTTTGCATCGATTACAGCGCATACGGCCGTGAAGCTGGTAACGCTATGCTCAAGTACCTCCCGCGCGGTGGCTTCTACATCACCGGCGGTCTTGCGCCAAAGAACTTGGACTACTTCACGAAGAAGGACATCTTCCTCAAGGCCGCGTTCGACAAGGGCCGTGTGAGCCCTGCCATCCAGGCCGTGCCTATTTATCTGGTGCTCACGGAGGACCTGGGCGAACGTGGTGCGCACTACTACGCGTACCAGCTGCTCAAGTCGTACAACCAGCTGCACGGCATTGCTAAGGTTGCGCACAAGATCAGCGACACGTTTGTGAGCGCCAACCACTTGGCTCTCTACACGTGCATCGCTGCGCTCGGCGTGTTCATCGGTGCCACGATCAGCAATGTGCGCAAGTTCTAAGCAAAGCAGATGCATCGAAAGAGCGTCAAAAATATCCAAGCGATTGATAGGGAGTAATGTGAATGCGCTTTTGATGTACACATGCACGATTTGCCATGACTGCTATGTGTGTGTGGGATTGAGCCTCCGGTTCGGTTGCATCTTCTTCTGACATTGCTCAACCAGTTCTCACACAAACAAGCACACTGTATCACGTAGGTCAGCTCCCGCGACTAACAAAAGCGACTCGAGCGAGCGTGCAAGCAAATGGAGAAGTACGAAAAAGGTAAAGTGGTTGTTTGGTGCTGGTTATGAAGTCTACTCCAGCTGTGATATCTCGGACTCATCTGGGGCGATATACACTTTCCGAATGGCGTTCCCCACTGACGCCTGGTGCGGGATCTCCATTGTCTTTGCGATGACCACATTTTTTGAGTGTACTGTGTTCACGGTCGTGCGCGGGTTGTTCGCGCACGATTCGTGCTGGGTCGTCGCTTTTCCTTGCACTTGATCACGTTTCCGGGCGATGCGCACGACGCTGAAGCTCAGCAGCCAGTAGCAGACGAGCAGTGCGCCATGGGAAGCAGCCACAGCAGCCTCGCGACCGTCGACGACGGTCTGGGAAGTGTGAGCGTAGTGCTCCTCCGAGGCAGTGTACGATGCCGCGCCCATGCCGCTGTAGTGCGTGCCGCAGACTGCGATCCCCATGATGAGCGCGCTGCCGAGTCGAAGCATCTCGTTGTTGGGTAAGAACGTGAGCTAGCAAAGAGAAAAAGGTAAGCACTAGTTTGCCACACCATCTTCCTGACACGCTTCGCAACAGAGACAACGACGTACCGCACGAAAGATGATCCAGAAGGCGGCGTTCGCAGTGATGAAAGCAATGACCACAGACAGACTCACGATCCCCGCGTCAAAGGTCATGACTGCGTTCGTTCGCTGTGCCATCATGCCGAGGTAGTGCATGCCCAGGACACCGAGAGCTGCAAGCGCACCACCGAAGACGGTGTGCCAAAGGCGAGAGAAAAGAGCCATGATCTAATGCACACATGCAAGCACGGAGCAATCACAAGATCAGAGCCACCTCTTCAGCACCAGTGTGACTATGCCAGCAGATATTGCTTCGCAACGAGGTTGCACCTTGATTTGTCGTCCAACTTCCTGCTTCTTCACAGCCACTGACATCTTCACTTTCTTCAGGTTCTCGACCTGACAGTGCAAGCACACAGACGATGAACAAATTGTACGTCTTCAAGTGTAGCAACCTCCCAGACAAACCGCACGAGGCGTGACTTCTTTACCAGCATATCCTTCCTTCGCTCTTGCTCGATCTCCAGGAAGAATGGATCCCGCGAAGCGATCATGAGTCCGATGAAGACGCCGACTACCGGAAAGATGAACGAGATGATCGTAAGCCCGATCTCAAAGTTCACGACCAGGATAGTGCCATCCTCCAGCGTGAGCTCCAGAGCTGTCATGCCCGTGAAGTGGGTGCACCAGATACCACAGCCTCCCAGAGTAACCGCAGCGAACATGAGCATCAGCAGCTTCATGTTGCCCTCTAGACGTCGCCATTGCTCCATCAGCTGGATCGCTTAAAAGAGTCAAAAGTAAGTGGAGATCACAGGTGTTAGCTCACTAATCGTAGATGCGATGAAGGTGACGAGCGAGGATGAGAACGAGCAAGAGGGAATGTCGCGTACTGCAGTAGCTCCCGGTGACTGAGATCAGATACGACAGGAGGATCCTGGACCCGGACCAATGCTGGTGTATCGGCATCCCCTGCTGGAACGCGGTCATCTTGCAGGTGGAGTTCACACACTGATGCCAGCGCCTAGTGTGCTGGTGGCGATGATCAAAAGCGTGCTTTTTTTCCCGCTTGTCTCAGTTTCAAAGTGAAAGATGGCTGCGAGTCCTATAAGGATGCTCGAAGAACTCTGAGAAGCCAGCGAGCAATCCATTTCGGGTAAGAAGCTCGTCTATTTTGCGTGAGCTTGTGCGTAAATTTAACGCTTCTTAGGTCTGGCACCACACAGGCGTCCTGTCTGTCCAAGAGCATTCGCGGATGTTGCATGCGTTTTCTATAACTTACCCTCTCTCATGCGCCTATTTCTTCTGCTCCACCTTCGTCAACTCGAACTCGGATTCGTCGAGAGCGATGTAACTGCAGACAACGCTTGCCGAAGAAGACTGACTCATCAGGATGGCCGGGTTGTGATCGTTGGGTTAGCGGGTGCAGTCGTGTGTGAATTCCCAGTTGAATCGTGCTGGGTCGTCGCCCCTCCTTGTTCTCGTCTCCGGGCGATGCGCACGACGATGAAGCTCGGCAGCCAGTAGCAACGAGCAGTGCGCCATCGTGAGTCCGACTTCAAAGTCCACGACCAGGATAGTGCCGTCCTCCAACGTGAGCTCCAGAGCAACGTACGTACTGCAGTAGCTACCGGAGACCGCGATGAAGTATAAGAGAAAGATCATGTCGACTGACTAGTGCTGTGTGATGCTGTGCGCTTGACTCATATCGTCCCGGCCACGACAGACAGGAATCGTGCCAAGGAGGTTGCCACTGGGTCATGAGCTCGGTCAGTCAGTTCAACTTTGTTGGCACGGTGGATGTACAACCAGGGGTCAAACGCCAAGTAAGTACGCAGGAGCGGACGGTGGTTCCCAAGCAATTGGCGCTGGGGCCAAGCGTGTGACGATCGAGAATACCCGTAGTGTTCACGGTGGCCAAGAGCAGCGAGCGAGAAATGCGATGATGGCGCTAGTCAGGCGAGGTAAGTTCGGGATTGCAGTGATGTATTTATGATTCTGAAATCGGCTTGAACGGCGGAAAGAAACTTAGATGGTAATTGAAAAGAGGGGAGAGAAACTGAGCTACGTCCATGAGGCGGCACCACAAAACCACCGCTCTGTGGTGGCTTTGTGAAGGTACTTGTGGACGCTCACGCTCTTTCGATTTGGCTCAGGAGCTTCAGACGCATGGATCTCGATTACAGTAGCAGAAAGTGGGGTGACTGTAGCCATCAGAGAAAGCAGCTGCTTGTATGCGGACATACATCAGATGGCGCGTATTTATGCTGGGATCAAAAAATCTAAAGTCCGATTGACGCAGATGAATTCAGGTTTAAAAGCATGTACACGCGAATATATCTCCGCTCAACTGCGCACTTAGTCAGCACTTCAACTTTGCAAGCAGCTCCAAACGACGCACCACAAACAGATCCATCCACCGCAGCACAAGCCACCAACGAAGCGCATCATGCGCCACCTCGCGTATCACCATGCATTGCT
>JAASGO010001110.1:0-10361 GCA_023334245.1 Globisporangium cederbergense | reverse complement strand
GTCGCTGGAGCGCGAGTCGTCGCTGGAGCGCGAGTCGTCACTGGGGCCGCAGTGGTGGTGGCTGGAGCGCGGGTCGTAATCGGAGTCGCAGTGGTGGCGGCCGGAGCGCGAGTCGTCACCGGAGCACGAGTCGTAGCTGGAGCCGTGCTTGGGGCAGCGGTGCGGCTTGAGAGCCAGTCGAGGAAGCTGGAGAAGTCAAACTCGTAGCCGACGTTGTTGTTCGTAGCCGTCACTGGAATCTTCGAGTTGCTGCTTGTCGTGGTGGACGCCGCAACGTGGCTGCCATCACGGTACTGGTGCTTGCCTGACTTCTTAGATGGCGCTGGAGTGGCCGATGCTGCGCGGTCCTCGTCCTCGTCCCACCAGTTGCCTCCGCGGAGACGGCGGTCCGCATCGCCCTTGCGGTATGCGTTGCCCACGTACGCGTTGAACTCCTCGTCTGTGAGCAGCGTGAAGGGCGATTTGGTCGAGAACTGGGCATCTGGGTTCTCCTTCTCAAGTTTCTTGATGTTCTCTTTGGTGAGGAAGAAGCGCTGGCGCTGATCCTCCTCGGCGTCGTCCGCCGAGCGAGCCTCGGACACTGGGATCCAGCCGTTCTCCTCGGCCTGGTCCTTGAACTCGGTCATCCACTCGTCGAGTTCGGCTTGGATGTCGTCCTTCTCCTGGAGGTAGCGGTGGTAGTCGATACCAGCGTGCATGGGGCGGGCGTCCAGAGTGGCGAGGCTACTGGCGATCGCAGCGACTGCAGCCACGCAGAGTAAAGACGAAGGGGCTCTCATTGCGAATAAGAAGATTGGGTGGGGGTTGAGTGGGTGCTTGTGGTGCGCACTAGTCGGCAAATTGCAGAATGAGCCTTCGAAAGCAATCGATCAATCGATCGAGCTGAGCCATCCAGCGGACGAAGATTGCTGGCTACCCACTTTGGAATGCGTGGATGCGCTCCGTCATAGCGTCAACCGTTAACGGTATTAAAAGCCCTTGAGGGTGGGAGTGGGGACCCACCGCCAGACCAGCTGGTGCAACGTTTTCGGCAACGGACGACGCCGACGGACCTGGCTGGTGAGGCGATGAGTGCGCGCAGGTGTCTTGTCAGTGGCACGGGCCAATGTAGTCCAGTGCGTTCCGGTCCAGTACGTGATAGTGCTTCAAGGGCGTTGACGCACACTTGCCTTGAAGGTAGGACGCGCGGCGGGTTCGTCGATCCCAGCTGGTCGCGAGGCACAAGACGAACTGGTCAGCTGTCAGCAAAGATAGAGAGGGTTGTAAACTGGATCGTCCGTCGAGAGGTCGCCAACGTTCTGACTCTCTTGCGCGATTGTAAGATGTTACTCTTATGCTTGCTGGATGTAGGAAGTGTGTCAAAGGTGACCATCAGTTTATGCGTCTCATCATCTTAGCTAGCGAGAAGCCGATGTTAACGCTTCAACGAGCTGTCAAAACGCCGAGCTCACAAAGTCAGATATGCCAAACAATCACAACACACTCGCTGCTGCTGCTACCGGGTGAGAGCGAATCTTTCGTCCAGTACCAACGACGTGCAGACATTATGTGATTCGTTCATTTGCGCCTTTCGAAGCCAAATCAAATCGAGTTCTTACCAGTTGCCGAGTTTGCGCGTGTTGCTCACAGAGCCTGGCTTTCTGCTGCTGGATTCCTTCAACGGACATGAGGCGCATGCTGGTGGCTTTAGACGTTTGCAAGCGAGTAAGGTGTGTGTGTGGGTGGGTGGGTGTGAGTGTGGGTGTGGATTGCTTGTTTGTTTGTCGTGGACCTTTTGTTTGTTGTCGTCGACACCAACCAGCTGTGGTGGACAGCCGATGGCCAGTACATACATGTCTGCATTGCTAGGGCTTGCTGTTCAGCGTCCAACGAGAAAGACAACAGCGCTATGAAGAATAAGGGCGTGGCAAGAATGGACAGGCGAACACGAGAGCAACTCGTGCAAGTGTGTTAGATCAGGGTGGCAGTGGCGACTGCACAACTGTGTGTCTGTGCGGCTTTGAACTCTTAGCAATTCTCAACCACCCACACAGCCCACACGAACAGGTGATACTGTATCACGATTGCTCTCTCTCTATTTGTCGTCCTCAGCGACGTAAAGCCATTGCCAAATCACACACGCGCGCCTGGCGGTATTGTTGGAAGCTTCTTCTGGACTTCGTCTGCTTTCAGCGAAATCCGCTGTGATATCCATCTAGGACCGGCGCGTTAGTTCTGGCTGGCGACAGGTTACGGTGAGCAAGATGGCCGGCAACCTGAGGCGAGGAACCAGATCAGACCGCGCTCATGAAGAGCTGAGCTTCGACTCAATAAGTCGAGCTAAATGAGCTGACCTCGAAGTGGCTCATTGCTGAATCCTAAGCGAATGGACTCCTTGGTGGCGAGCTTGTTCAATGAAATGACGCGCCACACGGAAATGGCGACGATTCCGCGCAGCCGCAGCAATGTGTGGTCAGGAGGCGCGTGCCGTTCGTGAGCTGGTGGCCGCTGGGACTGCATACCTAAGGTGATCTCAAACATAGCCAATGACTTGAAGCCTTTGCTGAGCGCTGAATGGCTGCGCCGGATCCTTCAAAGCTCGTATTCTGTCCTGTACGCATGCTTGTCAGGGCCGTGAGCCAACATTCTGGACAACAAGATTCGACCAACGAATGAACCACAGCCAAGTCTGGACGTGCGGTTGCTCATACGACGGACAGGGGGATTCGAGACTCCTGTGACCTTTCAGATTGGAGGTCTCAAGTGAGGACATCGTTTGGACTTCAAATCAACGGAACACCTCAAAGACACCACTCAAAACGACACATGTACGCGTTTATCGTCCACTGAGCACCAGTTTGCGAGCCCGTGCCTTTGCTGCATTTCCGAAGCAGCCATATCTCGAATGGCTCCAGAATTTATCCTTTTGCCCTGAGCAACTTCAACGCAGTCAGACGAGCTCCGCCAGCCGCCTTGTTGTGTCCGTAGCGCTGCTGCGACAGGTGGGGCCGCTTCTTGGGCGCCGCAAAGGACCCGCAGGATAGGAACAGGCTTGGGTCCATCTGTGCGCTTTCGTATGAGGCATTCCAGCGGAACACAAGAGCACCACGACAGACGCGAGCGGACACTTGCCAATCAACCACCTGGTTCACTTGTCAGCATTTCAGTTCGGAAGTGCTGCTGCACCATAACAACTTTTGCGAGCCAAGTGTTAGTGGAGATGAAGAAAAACGGGCTTTTTATGGCATTTGAGTGTCCAAGTGCTGCTACTGGTTGGTACAGGTGCTGAATAAGTTGTGTAGCAGCAGCAAAGAGGCGATTCATCGTTTGAACCGACTTTCTGGCTCGCTCCCACACATCTGTTTCCGGAGCAAACGCCCAGCTTGAATCAACATCCGCTTAACCAAGAATGTATATGAAAGCCAAACCTTCATAAGTTTTGTCTTCGATCAGTAAGTATCCATAGCTATACCCATTTCGAGTATATACTGCTACTCAATCAAAAGTACCCATTATTCCGGGAGAGTCGGCACCGAGTGCGAACCAGGTGGTCGATCGATCCAGCTCCACAACAGCCTGCGCGCGCCATGTAAAGGGCCGTCGCTTCTTGCCTGCTGCTGCTCGCTGTTTATCGAGTGCCCGCAGAGGCGGTGGTGAACCTGTAGAGGCCTCTACCAGTTGTGGCCCATCGTCCGTCCAGCTCATGCACTCACTCACTCGCCAATCTCCCCCCTTCCCAGCAGCACCAGCATCACCAACACACATACTCAAAGCATCATGATGAATGTGCTCGCGCTCACAACCGCGTTGGCAATGGGCGTTGTGCAGGCACGCCCCATGCACGCAGATATCGTGCCGCACTACCAGCGGTACCTCGAGGAGCAGCAGGACGTGGAGGTGGAGCTCGAGGCGTGGATGACCAAGTTCAAGGATGCCGCGAGCTCCAACGGCTGGATCCCGCCCAGCGAGGCTCGCAGCGCCGACGAGGAGAAAGAGGACCACAAGCAGCGCTTCTTCCTCACCAAAGAGAATATCAAGAAACTTGAGAAGGAGAACCCGGACGCCCAGTTCTCCACAGACTCACCCTTCACGTTGCTCACGGACGAGGAGTTCAACGCGTACGTGGGCAACGCATACCGCAAGGGCGAAGATCCCGTCACGCGCAAGCTGCGCGGCATGCACAATGGTGGCTCCCACAATGGCAACGGCAAGGGTAACGATGGACGTGGCCGGAACTACCAGCGCAGCAGCTCCACCATGACCCAGGACCGCAGCGCTAGTACGAGCAGTAACACTGGCACCAAGAGCGCTGGCTGGAGCTACATGGGGGACTGGCAAGGTGACCGGAGCAAAGGCAACAACAAGAAGACGGCGACCTCGTGGAACGACTGGTGGAACCAGGTGACGATCAACCACAGTAACATCAACAACAACTACAAGCCCGCGACGGCCGCGCCATACAACCCGGACACGGCCGCTCCAGCCACGTCGGCGCCGGAGCCAGCAACGGACGGCACCCCGGAGCCAGCCACGGACAATGGCGGAGACAGCCAGCCGGTAGTGGCCCCGGAGTCCAACTCGGACGATAGCAGCAACAACAACCTGCCAGTGGCCCCAGAGTACACCCCTGAGCCAGCCGCGGACAACAACACCCCGACGCTCACCTCGGCCCCGCAACCAGCCACGGACGACACCCCATCGGCTGACACCGGATATGACTTTGACACGGTGAACCAGCCGGTGGCGTCCGACGCCGACGCGTCCGCCCAGGGCTCGTCCGGTAAGGTGGACTGGTCCAACACTGTGTGCGTGTCTCCCATCCAGAACCAGGGCCAGTGCGGTTCATGCTGGGCCTTCGCTAGTATTGCGGCCGTCGAGTCTGCACAGTGCATCGCCAACGGTAAGACGGGACTGACCAAGTACTCGGAGCAGCAGCTCGCCAGTTGCGACACCAAGAACTACGGCTGCAACGGCGGCGCGCCGGTGTACGCGTTTGACTACATCAAGAAAAACGGCGTGTGCACCGAGTCGGCGTACCCGTACACGTCGAGCAATGGCAGGAACGCCGCGTGTACCGCGAGCTGCCAGAAGACGGACCCGGGCATCAAGGGCTCAGCCAAGGTCTCGGGCGAAGACGGCCTGCTCTCCACTTTAGCTCAGCACCCGGTGGTCGTGGCTGTGGCGGCCGGCAACAACGCCTGGAAGCAGTACACTGGTGGTGTGCTCTCGGCCTGCGACACGACCCAGGTGGACCACGCCGTGCTGGCCGTGGGTTATGACGCGGACACGATCAAGATCAAGAACTCATGGGGCAACCGCTGGGGCGAGGCCGGCTACATCCGCTTGAAGCGCGGCACCGGTGGCCAGGGCACGTGCGGCATCTTCACGGACATGTCGCACCCGCTCGTCTAAGCCTCGAGAAACGTCCAAGTATCAACGTAAGTGCGTGTGTGAGTGAGTTTGTGCATTTGAGTGGGGCGTCGAAGAAGACGATAAGCCCTCGCCAAGGTTTTCTTTTGCATGTCATATCCGGATAGATCCAAATGAAATGCGTCGATTTTGTCAGACCGAAACTTCAATAGCCTCTCTAATTTCAGTATCCTCTCTCTTTTCATATATGTCCGATATATCGGTGTATCGGTATACCGATACACCATTTTGAAGTGATCCTCACGTCCGCCTCACAAACATTGCGCTGTTGTAGCTGATACACTTGGCGTTTGTATGGGCTCTGCGTGCAGAGCTTTAGCCAAAACCAAACAATAGGAATCTCTGTGAATGCTGTCGTCGCGCGTCTCCCGAGCCTCCTCCTCCCCCTTTCTGCAGCTCACCCGCCAGCGCCGCTTCATCACCACCTCTGTCGCCTCCATGTCCTCCTTCACCACCTCGTCCGCCCAAAAGGCGACCGCTGTCGTGCGCTTCGTCGACGCCAATGGCGCGATCCGCTGCGGTCAGCGCGACATGCAAGACAACAACGTCGCCCGCTTGGTCGAGAACGATGACCCGCTCGGCAGCCTGCGCTTCACGGGCGAGAAAGCGACGATCAAGAAGCTACTGACGCCCGTTATCCCGTCGCAGATCCTCTGCATTGGGCTCAACTACCGCAAGCACGCCCTTGAGACCAACATGCCCGAGCCAAAGTACCCGGTGCTCTTCTCCAAGGGCTTGAACGCGCTGCAGCACCCAAACGAGCCCATCGTGATCCCGCGCATTGCGTCGAGTCCACCCGAGGTGGACTACGAGTGCGAACTCGCGGTCGTCCTCGGCGAGACGATCAAGGACGTGAGCGAGCAGGACGCGCTCAAGTACGTGGCCGGGTACACGTGTGCGAACGACGTGTCGGCGCGCCGGTGGCAAGGCGCCAAGGGCGGCAACCAGTGGGTGCGCTCCAAGGCCTTCGACACGTTCTGCCCGCTCGGGCCCGTGATGGTAACGTCCGAGGTGATCCCCGACCCGCAGCAGCTCCAGATCGCCACGTACCTCAACGGCAAGTGCATGCAGCGCTCGTCCACAGGGGACATGATTTTCTCAGTCGCGCAGCTCATCAGCCAGCTCTCACAGGACACGACGTTGCCGAAGGGCACGCTAATTCTCACGGGCACCCCCGAAGGCGTGGGCTTCACGCGCAAGCCCGCGGTGTTCTTGGCACCGGGAGACGTTGTCGAGATCGAGATTGAGAAGATTGGCAAGCTCGTGAACCCTGTGGTCGCGGCGTCGGCTCTTTGAGTAGGATCTGAGATCAATACGAGTGGCTCTTGCTGATAATCGGCACTACTGTACATAGTGCTTTTCAATGCATGCCTAGGGTACTTTGAGCCTGACTACTTCGTGACTGAACTCTCTAGCAGGAGATCCATGTGATTGCATCGCTGCCTACTCGCTTCAAGGTACTGACTGTACTGCCACTGCCCAACTCACTCACAGGAAGGAAGTCTCAACATACACTTGACGACGTTGCGGACCAGTGGCTCAGAGCAGTGGACCAACCGGCATATTCGCTGGATTTGCTTGACTGCCCGTAGGCTTCTGAGTTTTTGCTTGCATGCGTAGATATGTATGTAGTCACTTGTCCAGGACGAGGCAACAAAGCGAACTGGTCAACGAGACATTCTAGTACCGATAAGTCGGTAAGCAAAAGGATGCTACGGAGGTGACAAAATCTATAACCTTCTCAGTACTGAGGATCCGGAGGGGCTTTCCACTGAAGCAAACTCAACCACTCTAGGTGCCGACGTTCCCATACGACACCGAAACGCAAACATCTCGGCCATGACAGCGACAGCCCAGTGAAGCAGAATGAGTCCTGAAAGCAAAACTTAAGCACACATACTCTGTGTTCACCAGCAAGCCGCACAGGTGGACAGACTACTCGGTCTCCTCGTCGTCGTGGTCTATGACGCTACGTGCCTCTAGATCAAGAGGGGGAGGGAGGGCGCACGCTGATTTACTTGCACAGCCACAGGTTCTTGAGAACCCGGTGCTTCAAGTAGTCGAGATAATGGTAGAAGACTGTAGATTTTTCAGGAAAACTCGACCCAGAACCAAAGTCAGAATACGAAGAGCTCGACTTCGAACCTTTCAGAGTACATACTTCAAACAACTTGTACACGCATACTGCTACTACAGCACGCAGATATATCGTGTACAGTATCACGAAGTTGTAGCTGAAAGTGGTCGAAGTAGATAGATAGATGCAATGTCCCCCCTCCCGGTCAATCAATGCCCACTGAGTCTATAGAGCTGTGCTGTACTCCTTGACCTCTGGAGACAAACACGTTTATATATTTCCCCCAAAGGAATTGGTGAGGTCGAGGCCACAATGTAACCCCGGTTTGTCAATTTCCACTGTCTTTCACAGTCCAACGACGTCCATACGATAGCGAACTTGCGCTTCGAACTACAGACGCGAGTCCTTCGTGACCATAGATCGACATATGTGTGGGTGTGCATTGTGCACGTGTGGTTGGTGTGAAATTAAATTAGCTGCTCCCATGACGTCGGAGGTGGTGCGGTGGCGATGAAGACCACTCCTGTCCTCGCATCGTGGTGGTTCTTCTCTATGTCTACAAAATTGTGTGTGTGTGTGTGTGTGTGTGTGTGTGTGCACAAGAGACTTCCCAGTATCGGTCCCTCTCTCGGTGAGCTGCTTCCTCACTCGGACAGGTCATCATACCTTGAGGCAGTACGTGCAGCCCGAGTGGCTCGTGGTGTCCGCGATGCGCTGGAGATGGTGGATGCGCCACGTGAGCAGCGGGTGGGCCGTGTCGCCCAGATAGTTCCCGCGCTCCGTGATCATCTTGGTCTGCAGCAGCGTGCGCAGCTCGCAGTTGCGCGAGAGCTTGCGCTCGAAGCAGTGGATGCCGCCGCGCGCGTAGCCGTGCTCGGCCGCGACGTGGTCGGCCTCGTGCTCGATGCGCCACGAGAGTAGTGTGTTGCCGCCGACGAGCGTCGCGACGCCCGCGACCGTCGCCACGAGCTTGTTGGGGATCTTCTTGATCATGTAGCAGCAGCCGAGCATCGAGATTGGCAGAAACGTGCCGGACACCACCGAGTGGTTCTTGGCGATGTGCGCGCTCTCGTGCGCGAGCACAAAATTGATCTCGTCCTTGCTCGGGATATCGTACTGCGCGCGCATAGCTGGCGTCGCGTGGAACGCCTCGTAGAGCTCACTGGGCAAGATGATGCACGCGCCGCGGCGGCGGATCGTCGCGTTCGCGCCCAGAGACGCACCGGACGTCTCGTCGCCGATGCGGATCGTCAATCGCTCCGGATCCTTGACACCCACGCGCGCTGCGACGTTGCGCACGTTGATCGCGAACGAGTCCTGACGCTCGAGCTCGACCGAGTCGGTACCTTGTGCCAAGCTGAGCGAGAAGTTGCTGGTCGGTTCAGCGATCGGGTACGACGAGAACGCATACATGGCGAGCGCCGAGGCGCTGACGAAGCGGCGCGTGAAGGCGGCGTTGGAGATCATGAGGCGCGCGTGCGTGACAGCGAATGTCCAAATGGCGCGCGCATTCGCATTGGCGCCTGTTGGTGGTGGCGGCAATGGCGTTGGCGACATCGTGTTCCTGGCAATCTTCCTGCTGTCTGCTGCGTGTCAAAAGCGCGGTCCCTTGTCTTTGTGGGTCGCACGTGACACGCTTCTGTTAAACGCACCACCGCTTGACTCTGCTGCCGACTGGAGCGAGAGAAACGCACTGCCAGGGACCTGACCGCCCTCTGTGATCGACCTGCTGCTAACCAAAATGAGGTTTGGTGATGATGTCCATGCACGTGGCGGAGGCTCTTGCTGCTGGCGGTCGTGAGAGAGCGAGGGAGGAGGAAGCGGAATGAGGACAGTATTGGGCCCCGGCCATTCATCCGCCCGCCATGACTGGCAGTCTATTTGCAACAGCGTTGACGCGTCGCGCATCACGGAACTATCCAGCGACGCAAGTCCCATCTGACTCCATTCTCGTTTCTGCTTTGTCTCATGGGCACTGATTGGCTGGAAGCGTAACGGCAGGCTGGCTGCTGATTGGCCAATGGCCCTTGAGAACCACCCGAAAGTGACGAGAAACCAGCAGTTTGGTCCCTGTTTTGACGCCATCTGTCAAAAAGCATGCTCCTGTTTTGTCAAGATAGCTCACACAAGATTCGCTGCTCTTGCGGTTGGTCTCAAAGAGCACAAGAAGCGGTGTTGTACCCATGTTTGCTACTCACTGAACTACCGAGTGACAGTTACGGGTCCGATTGATCCATTCACCTTCAAAGTCGGAAGCTCAGATCCGGCGTGAAATACTGTAGCCGCCAGCACCAACCACTGAGAATTCACGCCGACCAAACGCGAAGAGACCGCCATTGCTATTTATCGGTCTCTTCTGTTTCGCGTACTGACCTCCGAGTCTTGCATCTCAGTTTCGCGCGTCGGGCCGTATCTGCTTTCAAAATTAGACCCTTCGTGGAGAAGCAACGGTTGGCTTCGGATATGCTTACACGCAGGCCAGCCATGTCAGACCCTGCCAGAGCCAGAAGAAACCCAAATGTGCTGACAAACACTCTTGCCAAAAGTGTAGCCATTTTCGCAACTCTCCAAGATCACAAGATCGCCGCTACCCTCCGTTAACAGTACACTGCACAATCCGAAACGCTTCGAGCAAGCGGAAGTCTCGGGTTTCAAGCGAATAGAGATAACACGTCACATGAAATTTGTCGATCTATACAAAGTCTCGCATTCAATATGCAAGATGCTGCTCTACTCAAAAACACCTAGAAGTTCGGGCTCGACATGTCGGTGTAGAGGCTGCAGGTGCCCGTGCCAGCGCCGCCGCGCTTGAGGCGGATGTAGCCGGCCTCGCCCCAGCGCGCGCCCCACGAGTTGCGGATCTTGATCGTGGACG
>JAASGO010000111.1:0-48786 GCA_023334245.1 Globisporangium cederbergense | reverse complement strand
GTGGTGTATAAGTGCGTCTTGAAGATGTGATTCGCCGTTTGCTTGTCGTACGCACCGTAGGCTCGACACCTTGTCTATGGCTGAAACGTTCGGACGCAGCCTCAGTGAACCTACAGCATGCATGCGCAGACTTCTCTTGGCATCAATTCTGATCCTCCGTGCCAAGAAGTCCTCCTCGAGAGGACTTCTTGGACTGTTTTGGCGTCAATTTAACGATCAAGAAGTGAAGGAGGTGATTTTATGAAATGACACAACGAGAAGGCTGGATCTGCAAGATTTTATATTTCTCGGCAGCCGATCACTCGCTGTTAAGATACTTAACGATAGATTGATCGCTAAGAGTCTCAACAGCGAACGATTTATCAAGGTATTGCTCGCTATTGAAGGTTATAGTGTACGAAACGCTTTTTTCAAAAACATTGGACTCGAATGGACTTGTTAGCTCTGAGTTTGTAAAGCTACGAGTCCGATCTTTTTGACAGCAAAAATTAATCTATCGCTTCGTTATCAAAAATATCGGACTACTTATCTTTGAGTTTGTATGCAAAAGGTATTGCTGAAAGAAAAATATGATTTTGTTGGAGCCAAACCTCTTTGGTAAAATAGGCAGGTGCTTTCTGATCGGTACCAAGTATGCAAACGCTAAATTCAAACATTCAATAGGGAACTGCGTGATTCACTTCAATTCGGAAAAACCGTAACCAGCATTTGTGAATATCGACAGTATTTTAATTTGTTTTTGTAAAAAAGTCTACAGTATCCTATTTGTTATTTTTGGGTTTAGACTTTTGTGGGTTTAAAATAATCAGCAGTTGTCGTCTTCGACATGTTGGTCGTCCCACCCACCGCATTTATCATCCACGACACACATTCACGCAACTCAACACCCGCACATCGCCCATAATGAAAGCGGGCCGGCCGCGCGTGCGTGGCAATGGCCGCCGGCAGCCCGCGAAGGTCGCCATGGACGACAACGGCGAGCCGCTCCGGCAGCGCACGTCGGTGGACTACCGTCACAAGTTGGACGTTATTGAGTTCCACGAGCGCAGCGGCGGCGACACGGCGGCGACCGTCGCGCACTTCTACCCGACGCTGCCCAAGGACAAGCGCCGCATCAAGATGCAGCTTGTGAGCTCTTGGCTCAAGCAGCGCGCCAAAATCCAGCAGCTTTGCGAAAGTGGGGCGGCCAACCAGCGCAACGTCAGACACGCGGGCCAGGGCGCCACGCTGCCGCGCGAGGTTGAGGAGCAGATCGTCGAGTGGATGCACGCGCAGGCACGCGAGGGTGTCGCCGTGACGGCCAAGATGCTGCAAAGCACGGCCCGTGCGCTTGCCAGTGAGTGCGGGTTTGAAGAGGGCGTATTCACGGCCTCGTGGTCCTGGCGGGCCGGTTTCCTCAAGCGTCATTTCCGCGCCGGCAGCATGACGCCAGCGACAGAGGTGCTGGAGCCCATGACCGGAACGACACCAGCGCTTGCGAATGGTGAAGCCCATACTAGTACTGTGAGTGACATGGAGCAGGCAGACCTGAGCGTTGAGCCAGAAGAGGAGAAGATGGAGGAGGAAGACGAGCTAATGGTTGAGGAAAAGCCGCAAGCAAAAAAACAACCGATGGTACTAGCAGCAGAGCTGCGACAGGAAGCCGACAAGCCGATGAAGAGTGGTGAAGAGAGTCTCGTGGCCATTTTACAGGCAAACGGGCTGCAGCAGTACCTCCAAGTGCTGCAAGAGAACGGCTTTGAGACGCCCGAGTCGGTACGTGACCCGTGTATGGATCTCCACTTGTTATGTGCAACTCACTAACGCCTCTGACTTATTATGTACGTTACCGTAGCTCGCTGGGATTGAAGAGTACTTTGCAGATCTGGGCGTGAAGCTCGGGCACCGCAAGCGCTTCAAGGACCTCTCTATACGACACACGCCCGGCATGGACGTACGTCTCACTCTATATGGCTGCCTATTAACCAACGTACACAGTATTAACAACAACAGTATCAATGCTTGTCTCTCGTACACAGGGCGTGGTGCCGTTCGTGATCGTGCTGGTGGACATTGAGGCGCGCTGGGGCTGGTCCAAGCGACGCCAGTTCCTGGCCAAGTCGGTCTGCCAGCAGTGGCCCAAGCGCGTGAGTGTGAGCGTCCAGAACTTGTTCTTCGGCCGCATCAGTGCGCATTCGGACTCGACAATCGAGTACGCGAGCAAGAGCGACGAGAAAGCGGAGCAACAGGAGAATGACGAACCGCTGCGCTGCAAGGGCGAGGTGATGTTCTCTACCACCTTGCGCGATCTGCACGAGGCCGGATACCCGATCGACGGCTGGAAGCCCTTCCAGCACAGACTCACTCTGGACTAACATTAAATAGGACTTCTATGTGTTCAAAGGCTCCTCAGATGCGCGGTGATTACCGGGATGTGCACCCTGGCAGGTAGGTTGCATGACCAATGAGCGCCTGGGCTCATAAGCGTGCACGACTGGCTCAGGTGCATGGTATCTATGTCAAGTGGAGGCCAATAGTCGACGCCCAGGACGACCTTTGGCGTTGGTGCCTTGGCGCGATTTCTATTCAAGTCCGACGTGGGAAGTCACATTACAAATCCAGCCAGCAATGACGATGGCGAGCTCAAGAGTACACGTGATGATGTTGGCATAGAAGAGTGAGCGTGGCTGCAATGGACGGAGCATCACGACTGCACAACGACACCTATGATGCAACATCACTGCCACTTCACAGCAGCCAGGTCTCAGCACTTCCTCGGTTGTCCCTTAGCGATGGGTCTGCAAGACGCTACAACCAAGATCCCGATGACGAGGAGCGTAGCCGGCTTCATGGGCACGACGCAGAGATGATGCCACCTTCATCTGATAATGATGAAGATGATGGACAACGACAGCAGCATTCCCGATCCACACGCAGGAAGATCCCGCTCCGGTCCAAGCACGAAGTCGCTGCGATGCTGCTGAAGATGGACCACTTCGCAGACCGCCTTGCGTCGATCCAGTCCGAGATCGCCAGTAGGAACTCAAGCTACCCAGGCGAACAGTATTCACTACCACAGCAGCAACCTTTTCGTCTTCCACCAGCTCAGGTCGCAACAGCCCATGCTCAGGCAGAAAACAGACAAAAGGCCGAGTCGTTTGAGAATCTGAAGCTCCCGCTTATCCAACTTCTTGCGGCGAACAGTGAGAGTGCAGCCCGCCCAGACGATCCTTTCCTCTCCATCGACGCAGTGCAGCAGCGCGCTGCGCTCCAGCAGCAGTTCACAACCGACGCTGAACGACTCGCAAATGCAGAACAACTCGCAGTCAACGCGCTCCAGAAGGCGGATCATTTATCCGAAGAATCACGCATTGCCATGGTCATTTACACACAGCACGAGCGCAGCTGGAGCTTTGACGAGCGCGCGAGTCGCTATCAGAAAGTGCTGGAGGCCAAGAGACTGGCGGAGGTCGCTCGCAGCGACGCTGATGACCAGAAGGCTGTGGTGCAGCGACTTCGTTCGGAACTCGTGAACCCGTATGGCCTGCTGCGTGAGTCACCACGCCCACCGACCAAGCGACAGCATCATATCGCTCCACATACAGACACAGCAGCTACACCTGAGCTACGTGACCATGAAGGGTCTACACAGGAGGACTTCATGTACGTATGGATCCTTGCGGTGCCGTCGACCAACTTGGGCTTCACACCGCGGGAGTCAACTGTTTCGGCGGTGCTGGCTGCCGAGAAGGAGCTGTCGGCGCACGTCGTGTACTACGCTGCAGCGTCAAGCGTAAACGAAGAAGATGTAGCGAGCCTGGCTTTGGCTGAGGACTCACCACCGTCAACAGGCTGGGTCAGCTGCTCGAGTCATGGCGTCGCGCCGGTGCCTGAGGTAAAGAGCGTCAAGTCTTCTATCGAGACGTGGGTCGTATCCGGTTCTGGCGTGGGCCATCTGAACGGCAAGTACATTTTCAACGGCGTCCACGATAGTGTGCGCAAGTTCAAGTCTTCGACGGGCGTGGAGCTCTTTCGCAAGCGCGTTCCAGTGTCTTCAAGTCTCGCGCAGGGTTTGCACGACGCACCCGTTGAGAAGAAGCCCACGCAACTGAATCGAGACATTGGGACTCCAGACTCCAGTGGCGACAACTCGAGTACTGCTGCTAACCAGAGTGAGGAAGTCACGGGTGAACCGAACTCAGCCACGTCACTGCCGAGCGCTTTAAAGGCCATTGAGCGTGATGAATCTGATTTCAAGGCCATGAGCAGGATCGGTTCGTGGTTGGGTGCCAATGAGACCAAGGAGAAGTACCGTCGACGTCGCGAGAACGAGTCCAAGAAGAAGCTGCTAATGAACACTAGTCGCGATCATAGTGTTGTCGAAAGGGTGGCTGAGGACGGCAATCGCGTGCTGACCCAAGACGCAAAAGGTCGGCTTGAGAATACAACTGACATCCAAGAATCACGGCCCGAGGCTTCCGCTGAGCTCTGTCGCGAGTGGGTGCTCTTCATGGGCTGCTCAAGGCGCCATGCACTACCATCCGACGGTGTTTCAGTGCTTCCACGGCAGAACAATGGCCTCGGATGCCTTAGGCGCCATTACTACATCTCGATGCAAGAGAAGGAGACCATGACGATCTGGGCGCAGGAGAAGGAAGCTCAACTTGAGCAGAACGTGCTACAGCACATCATACGACGCGAAGAGCAGACCAACAGAGTACAACGCCTGTGCACCAAGTGCATGTCCAAGTTCCAGCAGAACCTGACTCGTGAGACTGAAAAGCTCGCACATCAGATCCTCACTGAACTCAACACGGTGCGGTTCCTGAGCGTCAAAGTGCTCGAAGCCATCGAGAAGTGGCGTGCACACGCTCGGAAACTCGGTTTTGCGCGGTTCGATGCTCACAACAACGTCAGTCTCGATCATAAAGGTACACAACAGAAGAGCTCGAAGCAATCGTCGGCTGATGAAGCAGAACAAGAGCCGCCGTTGCTGGGCTGGTCGGCCTCGATTACCGTGTCTACGGGAAGGCAGCTCTTCAAAGGCTCGAACGCCTTCGTGTCGAAAGTCAAGCGCTTCTGCCGCGCCGAGGACACCGTGGGCAAGAAGGAGCAAGAGATCATTTATCTCGGGTACTTTGCCACGCGAATGGAGGCCGAGCGCGCCTACGAGGAGTACGCAACGGCCGAGGCACGGCGTCTCAACACGACGGCAGCCCACCTGCCGCGCCATCGGAATGTCTTTCGGTCCTGTGGGAAACATTTCGCAGTCGAGAGCGAGCGGCTGGGTCCAAGTGTGTGTATCGAGTGCAAGGTCAAGCAGCTCGCGTCGCCTTCGTCAGGCGTTGCTGGGGACGAGTGGTCGCCACCGTTCTTCTACACGCCGGGTGAGAACTACATCCTGAAAATGGGGAACGACCTGGACTTCCTGGACAGTATCCCTCCGATTACGACACTGCTGAACGATGGTCATGGTAGTGACGACCTCGTGTTCCCGATCCTTGGAAATGTGTTCTTGCTACCGAAGACGCCAATCCAGGACCCGACGCTGGCGGTATTTACGAGTTGCAGATTAGCGAGAGCACCACGGCTTGGCATATCGCTGGAGAAGGAGCGAGACGCCCAGGAGATCAATGAGGAGACGCTGGACCGTGAGCGTATTCTCATTGTGCAAAAGATCTTCCTCCAGGAATTACAGATCTACCGACCCGAGCTGTTTCCTGAAAGCGTCAAGCTGTCGTCAAACACTGCTCCATCACGATGCAAAACATCTGAAGACGACCAGAATTTCAAACAAACAAATGAGTACCGACTGGTTGAAGCGCTGTACTGGGATCGCTGTGCAGCACTGAAGATCCAGCAGAAGCGCGCACCGCTTGCATTCCGGCAGGAGAACATCTGGTGCCGTCCGGATGCTGGTGAGTGGGCGAGTCTGGCTGTGCGAGGCAAGCACCAGCTGCACTTCCTCTTTGAGCTCAAACTCGCTCTCACGGGCAAAGAAGTGCAGGAGAAGCGCAGGCAGATCCTGAAAGCTCTCAGACGTCTGCTCAAGACCCCACTGTACTGGATACCCACACGCGAGCACTTCACAAAGCTCATTGACGAAGGCTGCGCCATCAAAGGTGACGTCGTGATGCTCGAAGTGAAGAGCGCAACGAAATACCTCGACAAGTACGACGTATGGTGCCGCAAGACACTGGTTATTCAGCGCTGGTATCGTGGCGTCCGCGGTCGCCGTCGAGCGAGGATGAGACGCAAAGCGCTGCGACTGGCTTGCGGTTTCCGAAAACGCTTTGCAGCGCAGATCGTGAGCGTCGCAAGGAGCTTTTATCGAGATCTCGTCGTCCCTCAAGCGATCAAGAGAACCATTCACAAGATCCAAACGCCCGAGTTCTCAACTGCGCTCAAGCTTAATGGTGAGTTCGTGATCGTGTCGTTTCACTCGCTTCACTTCGCTCAGCATCACAGCAGCTTCACTTCGTCACTGGTTCAGTCCAAGACCTCTTCAGCACACAGATTGCAACGCTCTGTCTGCTGCGCTGGCTGCGCTCGAAGGTTTCACGTCCGAGCGGAGTACAAGGCAGCAAGTGGCAGGTTCGAGGTCTCGAATGGTGGCGTCTGCTGCTGCTCGCTCAACGGCGGCACGAGCGAGTCGAGTAGTAACAGCAACACTGAAAGCTGGCTCGTGCGCGCGTACAATCCGACGAGCAACACGACGTATCGTATGCGAATGGAGAACGCGCTGATTCGTCAGTTGCTGCTGTCACTGTCCCCACCAAAGTTTGGACGCCTGTCTTCATCAGCATCACCCGTGAGTAGTCTCACACAAGTCAACCCTGTGACTCGCAAGTGGGCCATGCACGAACGCGCAGCCATCGCGTCGATCCAGGCGAATTTCTGCCACGCGCAGAGTGAGAAAGCATACCAAGAGCTGCTCAACTGGCGATTGCTGAGCAGCGAAGCCACTCAGAGACGCAAGACCGCGATTGTGCACCGTGATCGAACAGTAAACAGATTAGAGAGCCTGAAAAACAGCTATCTGGTCTCGATCGATAGTGCAAAGGCGGCTCTGGACTTCACGTCTCGCAGGTTCCATGAGGCGCAGGCGTGGGACCCACTGGAGAACGCGAACGACTGGAAACTGTTGGTGCAGAAGCGCCAGCTGCAAAAAGATCTCATCGCGACTGAGAATGAGCTGGACAAGTGTCGCTGGGAGGTCTTTCAGTCGACGTACGATGAGCAGTTCCTTCGTGTGCGAGCAGCGCAGGTCCAGGACCAGTACGAGAATGAGTGGTTGTCGTTAATCCACAAAAGGAACCTACAAATTGAGAGCGTGTCGACGCTCGAGACGCAGGCAAAGACTTTTGTCGAGCGCTCGATGCGGCAGATTGGCACGCAGTTTCTGACGCTGAGAGACGGGTATTTTCTGCCCACGCGACGGCACCTGGTGCTTCAGAGCAGGACGTGGAAGGAGCGCGGTGGTGTGCGCATTGCGCTCCCAGGTTTGCTGAGATATCGCAATGTGATGTGCCGCCGTATACTGCTGCTCAGCAACTCGGGCAAAGCTACTAGCAACAAACGCAACGAGCGCATGATCGTAGAGATCAGCATCTCACCTTCGCCGTCAGCCTCTGTTGGGACACGGAGCGGTGGCGATGTTTGGGTGGTGGCGTACAACCCAGTGACCAGTTTCGTGCAGGAGGTGTTCCTCGAGTGGAAACTGGTGGAGCTGCTCGTTGAGCTCAAGAAGAAGAACAACAAGGACCAACCACTGCTAACCAATGGCGATCAGCGACGGAGTGCACTGCTCAACATCGCTGAGCAGCTGCTCTCCATGGCGATGCTCGATCGCTTCACGGGCGAGTTCACGCTGCGCAAGCTCCAGTTCTACCACCACATGCAGCTGCTGAGTCCTCAGCTTCTATCCAGCAAGTGGTTCTTGGACCTCAAGCGAGGCCGCAAGTGTGGAGACGGTGACGAAATTCTGCGCCAAGCAGTATGCGTCGATGGGAAATTGGTAGTCGCCGTCGTGTTTGAGAACTGGGGCGACCTCACGTTCGCAATGTACCATGCGGCAAGTGGTGAGACGTACCGCTTGACAATCACACTGAGCGAGACGTTCAGGTTGCTGAACGCCAAGCCGCTGATGCTGCGACTGTGGGTCTGCTGCGTCAAAGCGAACAGCTATAACTCGACGATGCTCATGTACCTGCTCAAGCACATGTGCTTCCAGCAGCATGATGAGTCATCAGTGCCTGTGGTGGTCTTTGAGACACACATACCTTCCAAGACTGCATCCAAGCGTTTCCAGAAGGTTGTGCGCATCCAGAAACGCAGGATCCTGCTCAGTATCAAGGAAGACACCGGTGGAGACTTCTCTATTGATGCGTTTGACTGGCGGCAAAACCACAACTACAGGCTCATACTCGAGCGCGAGCAGGTTCGAAGACTGCTCCGTCGGTCAGCAGTGCCGTCAACACCATCATTTCGATACCTGATGCTTCAGAAGAACCGTTCGGAGCTCTACGAGTGGATTGCGAGTCGTCTCACGTTCCAGAGTCTGCTGGAACACCCGCAGCTGCTGGCAGCAGCTCACTCGCCACTGATGTTTGGTGCGCACGTAAGGCAGAGTTTTACCATGTTCAATCAGTGGGTGGCGTCGAGCATTCGCAACCCGCTGCAATGCATTAGTGAGCAAGAGCTCGACAGATGGGCTGCAGCAGTGGACACTATGGCGTTCTCGAAGCTCCAGTTTGACCAACTGGTGCTGATCGCTGATGAGACAGTGCCGTTCGACTATGGCAAGGACACTCTTGGCACTCTCGACTGGTTTGTGCCTCACTCTTCATCAGCATCATCGAAGACTCGTGAGAAGGACTCGCCGTTCATGAAAATGGACTTCTTTGTGAAAAACCACAACCTCTTTGTGCGACTGAGGAAAGAGCTTGAGGCTGAGACCGCGATTCGACTGGAGTGTACGGCACGTGGTGCCCTGGAAGCTCAGGAGAAGCTGAGTCTCTGGGCTGAGATCCAGAATGCACTGGAGAGCACATCGCAACTGTTTTCAAACTGGCAGCAATGCGCAGACAGAGCCAAGGGATTAGTGGAGGAGAGGACGATCATAATGGGTCAACTACACCGAGAGCTCATCATCAAGATCAAGACAGATGATGCCAGTCGAGTCCAGCTTAGAGATGCTGAGAAGTGTGCAAGTGACCGTTTGTTCAATGACAAAGATGACGAATCGGCCATCGCGGTGGACTTCCATAAGCTTTTCGGAGAGAGCTTGGTGGGTGGAGGGGCAGATATCGTGAGCAAAGTGGTGGGGCTCAGCTCTGGGGCTCTCAACGTCGCGGCTCGGTTTCTCAGCATATGCTGGGATTACATTGAGAACACGCTAAAACCTGCACTTGCGAAGCTGGACGCAAGCATTCTTCAGACGACAGCCCAACAACAGCAGTCGAGTCGACTTCTTGTGCCTCTGGAGACTTTGAAGGAAATATGGCGCGAGATTCTGCGATTCCAGTCTAGTACTGTTGTCCAAGACTTTACGCGAGATGGTGTGGCTTCAGAAGATTCCGTTCGCCAGTCTCTGAGCTGGACCTCAGCATCTGCAAGCGCTGCTGGGGCTCTATTTGCACAAGATGCTGCGCAGGAGGACATGAGCTGCGACACTGCTCCACTGATTGAAACAGGAATTCTAATACCAAGCAAATGTCAAGAACCCATGCAGGAAATCTTCCTCGGTGGTACAAGCGTCTCCCTGGCCAACCTGGCTGAACTCATCAAGCCGCTTGTTGGTCTCACTGGCAACGCACGAACTAAGGCTCATGACGACATCACGATCCAAGTCAAAATGGTACACAACGGCATCCTCGCCTACCAGATATCATCTTTGAATGCTGAAGAGATTCGTGGCGCAAAGCGGGACTGGAATCCACGCGCAAGTGCGATTGCTGTGGACTCTTCCACAAGAATCGTTGGAGCAGCGCTCTATTATCCGACGCACAAGACCGACAGCTTGTTTCTCGAACGTCTGGAGCGCATTACCACTCTGTCTCGCGACATGGCGCTCTCGGCAGGCCCAAGTTTTAGCAACAACAACAACTCGCAGCAAGTAACACGTAGGAAGCAGATGGGGAACCGCGTGAAACAGCAACTATCGTGGAAGATCTACGCTGGCGAGCGGCTGCAGGTCGCGCGATCGCTGAAGCGGATGCGAGCGGCTGAGCAGCTCGCTTTGGACCCCATCGATACAATGATCGGGGTTGTGGAGAGCAAGACGCTCGCCACACTGTCAGTCGAATTCCGTGAGCTCGAGCTGCTCTTTGGCGACTGTTTCAGCGTGATACGCCTCAAAGCGCTGCTGCCGACTGAGGTTGAAAGCCTGCTGACTGCACACAAGCTCAGCTCAGACAGTGATCACAAGACTGTTAGAGACTGGACGCTGAGCGTGGCCAAGCCACTGTGTATGCGGAACGCGTTGGCTACGTCACTGATAACCGGTATTGCAAATCCTACCGTTGATGGCGCATTGAGTGCACCCAGCGGGTTGAAACTGGAGCACCTTCAGGTGGAGGTAGACAGTCTGGAGCAGCCGCAGCGACTAATTTTCTCGTGCCGCGAGCTCCAGTCGCAACGCAAGTACTATCTCGACTGCTCCTACCACCAGCTGCAGATGCTGTTGTCACGTCACAACACCAATCGTGTGACGACAACTGCTTCAGTACCCAGTTTTACACCAGTGTTGAGCATAGGCGATTGGAGAAGATTTGCGCAACAAGCGGCACAGTTGCTGGTCTTCCGAAAGAAGAACGGTGCGCTCGGACTGGACTTCCGCTCATGTCCTTTGGCAGGTGAGGCAGCGACGGTGAGTATCAGTGCTGACGAAGGTGCTCCAGTGTTGATCAGTTCTGCAGTTGCACCAGTGACAAGCAGCATCTATTCCAAAGAGTACCAGCTGAACTTGAAGAGTGCGCTGATGAGCTGCTTACTTCGTCGCTTCGAGAAACACCAGCGCGTGATCCGAGCCAGAGCCTGCGAAGGTTTTCTCACGTCCCACCAATCGCAGTTGACAGTCCAACGTCTCGGTAGCGAGTGGATGCGAATGACGAAAGAGGACTTTGCAGCGCACGAGTGCCGCGGACTGTTAGTTCTGGACCAAAAGCAACTCACGAAACTCCAGGCGACGCTCACAACCGCCACAAAGCGTGTGCGAGCTCTTATTTTGAAGAACCACTCTGCTGATCCCAACATCAGCACCAACCGATTTGTGAGTCTGCAGCTCATAGAGTTCGTAAAGGAGATGGGAATGAGTGAACAAGTAGACGCCGGTGTACTCGAAAGTGCCATTCTCGCCATGCGCGAGGCTGCACTGCGTCTTAAGCGCAAGCCATCAGCACCAGCAACTCACGATTCTATCGATGCGCCATCACCACCACCAGTGGAGCTCAAAGAGATCGCTGAGTGGTGGCGACGGCACCAGCTCATGTTGAAAGGAGTTTAGAGACACAGAAATGAGAAACACGCAACGTGGTTATCTATTTGTTTGGCTTCTGGTTGTTATCCGTTGTTCATCGCTCGTCACACTATGCTGACCACTGGTGCTCATTCTCTCTTTATCCGTATGAGTTGGCCTTGTGCTTAGGTTGGAACTGGAAACCCTCGGGTACGGGACCGAGCAGCATCTCCGAGATCTTGACCCAGTCGACTGCCTGGTCGCTCGCCATGAGCGTCTCGAGGTCGTTGCGGCCGTAGTACGGCGACGGGCGGTCGTTGATGCGCTGCGGGAGCACTTCGAGCAGCCCCACGGGGATGTAACGGCAGAGGAACGACTGCCACTCGAGCAGGTAGCGGCGCGTGCGATTCACGCCCTTCTGGTCCGAGCCCCAGTGTTCCAAACCGAAGCGCACAAAGTCCTTGAGCAGGTCCAGGCGTTCGGAGGCTGAGATGTCCCAGTGGCGACGCTCCTTGATCTCGGTCGGCAGCCACGGCTTGATGAGCGCACCGCGCGCGATCATACACGTGTCGAGCTTGCCGTTCGCCAGATGGGCGTCAAACTCCTCGTACGAGAGTACGTCGCCGCCGCCTACGAAGGGTACGCGCGAGAATGAATTGTTCGCGTCCTCGCTCGTCTGGGCGTCGCTGCAGTCAAAGATGTAGTCCCAGTCGGCGTTCTTTGTGTAGCGCTGCAGGCGCGAGCGACCGTGGACCGTGATCGCGTCCACGCCCTGTATAGCGCGCAGCTTGTAGTCCTGCACAACACTCGCGTTCATGAACGGGTTCGACGCGCGCGTGGCCTGGATCTTGGGCACGAGCTTGTGCGCCACGCGCTCCTTGTCGCTCCAGCCCGTGCGCAGCTTGACTGTGAGTCCCGGGATTCGGGGGCGGCCGATGCTGCCGAGCTCAATGCCCGTGAGGCTCGCCGAGATGACTTCCATGAGACGCGGTGGACGCGTCATGAGCGACGAACCGGCACCAGCGCGGCAGACAATGTCGATCGGACAGCCCATGTTTATGTCGATGAAGTCCACGTTCGCTTCGCGCGCGATGAGCTCGCACACGCGCGCCATCTGGTCGCCGTGGCCGCCGGCGATCTGCACGCCGAAGACGTCCTCAGACTCGTGGCGGCGCAGCAGCGCCCACTCCGACTGCTGCGCGCGCAGCAGGTTGGTCGCCATGGCCATCTCGCCGCACGTGATGTCGGCGCCCGTCTGCTTCATCAGTCGACGGAACGGCAGGTTGCCCACCGTCGTGAGCGGCGCGATGTAGATCTTGCGCTTAAAGTCCACAGGCTTGCGCTCGGCGAGCAGTGGGGACTCACTCGCTGGTTCAACAAACGAGCTGGGCTCCGTGGTGACTGTGGCAGTGGTCGTCTCAGCGGCTGGTGTGCTGTCTTCAGCGTCCGCATTGGCCTCCGCGTCGACCGCGCTCTCGTGGTTCGCCTCATGCTGAGGCTTCTTGTTGTTCTTACCCTTGTTGCTGTTGCGTTGGCCCTTGCGCGACTGCTCGATCGTCTTGAACGGGTACTTGTTCTTGCGCAGTAGGTTGCGCACGTCGTTCGTGAGCTCGTTGCACTCAAAGTGGATGCCGTCTGTCGTAGCAGCCGCAGCCGAGGCGTTCGCGTTTCTCGTCTCATCCACGAGGTTCTTGTACTTACCTTCATCGGTCTTGACCACGTGTGCCCCAGCGAAGCGGCACGCAAGCCCATAGCGACAGAAGCCAACGCCGTCAAACACGGGGCACCGGTCGCCCAGGTCCTTCTCCTTGCGCTTCATGTAGTCGTCCATGTCGTGGCTGAACTTGCACGAGTCGCCGAACGGACAGGTCTCACCCGAGGCCACGGGTCGGCAGAGCATCTCCGCTGGGTCCTCCTGCGCGTCGATGGGACGCTTCTTGAACGTCCCGCGCATCTTGCCACCACCTTCTTTGCCTTCTTCACCATCAGCGGCGAATGATGAAGCCTCAGTCTTCTGTGGGATCGGCTTGAGATATCTGTCCATTAAAAACAACAACAACGACATTAGAATCCAACGGAATGCATGCATGGGACGAAAGGGCATGAGGACGCACTCTTTCTTCACGGGCGCCTCGCCGACGCGACGCGTGGGCTCAGCCGCCACTGTGACAACAGCGTCGCCCACAACGACAGCGTCAGTGGTAGCAGCAGAGGGCTGCACGTCCGCAGCCAGCGCCATGGCTGCAGCGAGCTGCGGCGACGCGGCGTCTTGCGGTTCAGGCTCGGCCATCCTTCCTGTGATTGATCGATTGCTTGGATTGTGCGGGTGCTCGATCCGCCACGGCAACATCGGAATGGCTGGTTGCTTCATGCTATCGGAATTTTATCCAATTATTTGTATGAAAAAATCCAAAAGAACGCTTGTTGATGGCTTTTGGGTATAAACATTAACCCTGTTCTAGCATACTCTTCTTTTGGAATGGTGCTAGACTGTGACTATAGATAACTATACTTTATCTAACTAATGGCGTATACTATGCTTGGTCAAATGTACCTCAACCAAGGTTTGAGTATAAGTGGGTACCTACCCTGTTCGTGCATAGCATGTTGTGACACGAATAACGCAACCGTCTTTATTCGGGCGCAGGCAAAGCAACATCATCAATCATTCCTCTCATTCCGCCACCGACGACAAGCTGCTCCTTCACGTCACTCACACAGCCGCCTCCATCGCCACCGTAGCCGCACACGCAGTCATGGGCCAAGTCGCTACGCACGAATCCTCGCTATCCATTGGCTCGGCGCACAGTTCGCTGTCCGCGTCGCCCGGCAACAGCAGCGCGCGGCGCTTCAGTCTCACCGGCAGGAAGAACCCAAAGACATTGGCTGACGAGAAAGAGCCCAACAACGACGACGCCAGCAACAACAACAACAGCGTCAACGACGCCACGAACAAGCAAGTGGAGACCGTTTTGCACCAGATGGCGCAGCGACCGCCGCTGCACTGCGTCTTCTACTACGAGACGCAGGTCAAGAGCGGGCAGATCCAGATGCCGCTGCTCTACGACAAGAGCGAGAACCAGGTGGGCACGCGGCTCATGGACCTCGAGCTCTGGCTGCGTGACCAGTTCGCGATTCCGAACGGCTCGAGTATCTTCGCGGTCGTGCCTGCCGATGAGCTCTACAGCCCGCCGTACCCGCTCGTGATGATCAACACGGTCGCCGGACGGCTCTACGAGCGCTTTGAGAGCGAGCGCGTGCCCGTGCTCCAGTTCGCGCTCGTCGTGCGCGAGATGTCACTCTTACAGCAGCCGATCTTGCGCGGTGACGCGCAAGAGTCACCGTATTTCCCCATCTCCGCGCTCGCGCTCAGCAGGAAGACCGACAGCATCGAGCGCAAGTTTGCGCGCATGCGCTTCGTGCAGAACATGAAGAGCTGGGGCTTCGCACGCCTCGAAGTCAGCGTCGAACAGGCGCAGATCCCAGACGACGCGTTCAAGGCCGTGCGCAAGTGGCTCGTAGAGCAGCTCGCGTTACCGAAAGACCAGCGGTGGCGCGACCACGTGGACGCAAACCGGGACACCGAGACACAGGAAGACGCGCTCCACGCGACGCACCCGATCGTCTCGAAGGGCCGCTTCGTGGGCTTCAGCGCTGACCGCAATCGTGAATACTTGCAGCTGCGGCGACCCGTGGCAGCGAGTGGGACCGTGTGGCCACCGGCATACTTTGCCGAGAACAAGGCGTTTGCAATGCAGATGCTCGAACTCATGGACCTGCTCGACGGCATCGCGCGCGACTGCATGCGCGCCGTGTGCGAGATTCTCAACATTGACGAGCAGTGGATGCTGAATGAGCTCCTAGATGATATCACGCCGGCACCGACCTCGGAGGATCAGGTTACGGGACCACGAGATCCGTCAAACCAGTATGGCCCATCCGTGCTGCGCATCTACAACTACCGCAACAAGGCGGTACCAGGCAACTGCAACGCCCCACTGCACCCAGACGACCACTCGTGCGGTGTGCACGCCGACCTGGGGCTCGTGACGGTCTCACCCGTGGCCACGGTGCCCGGACTGCAGATGTGGAACCTCGAGCGCATGAGCTGGAGCGACGTGGAGCAGGACGCCAAGGCGATTCACTTCTCGGTCTTCGCGGGCGAGACGCTCGGGTTCCTCTCAAATGGCCTCATCAAGGCTCCGCTGCACCGCGTCCCAGCGATCTGCGTCAACTCAGAGGCCGAGCGCCGCATGTCAATGCCTTACTTTCTGCGCGCGCGGCCCGAGAAATGTCTGAACCCACGCGCTGACCCGGCGACGCAGATCACGTGCCGCGACTTCATGGAGGACATGGTATTCAAAGCGCGGCCATGGCGGAGGGACGAGAACAAGAAGAACGCGCCACCGCCGGACTACTAAGATGAGGATTGGTGGGAATTTTTTGTATCAACTGGTGAGACGGACTCATTGGGTGAATCCTATTCAATGAACGGATTGCTGCTCGTGATAAGCAGATAAGCGCTATGCATAAGCTCAATCAGCCGACAGAAGGCTCGCCTCTCAAAGTCGGTGGATCGTGATCTTGTGCCGGATCGGCTCTTAGTGCTCTGGCGCGTATCCTGAGTCGTAAAGAGCCCGTTTGGTCATGAAGAACAAAACTTCCCTCTGGCAGCGCTTCCGATTGCCCGCTTTACCGAAACCGAAGGTCACAAGCGAGTCTTTGCAATCCGCGACGTTGCTACACGATATTCTGCTCCCAAATCTTCTCGATCGTTGGCCACTGGTGACAGGCAGTGCTCCGTAGAAATCACCACTGTCGCGCCACAAGTCCATGTCGACGTTGTCGAGACGCATCGTCGAGCAACTTCCTTGGGATATACTGGTGGAAAGGCAAATCGCAGTGCAGACTGAGGCATGAGAGCGTCCCGTTACTGAAAAGCCGCGGACGCGAGGTAGTATGTTGTGAGCCGGAACTAGTCCAATAGTATCATAAAGAAAACTGGCATAGCAGATGGCGACTTGAGAGGGTCAACTTGAGAGCTCTTCTTGGAAGAGGTCGCTTCGCCATCAAGGTGATGGTTGTCAACTTGCAAGGATCCCAATAAAGCGCGATCATTATGTATACCACACCATATTTTTGTTCATTTGTCTTTCACGGTACACCCGTATCATTGGGTCTCACAGTTGCTGCAATCACCAAGATTCCTTTTCTCTTACCTCGATCACAACCAGAATCGCGACAAAGAGGAATAGATCCAAAGCCAATGGATGATGCCGCACGCGCGCCTCTACTCCATGTGTATGTATGTCTCTAAATGGATGTGCATGTGTATGTTTGCATGACGGACGCAGAGCTGCCAGACTTGTCTGCGCGGCTCGCAGAAGTGCAGCGCCCTCGCAAGCGCTATGAGGGCTTTGATTTGCACGATACTCGCGTCCGAGAGCGAAAGAGAAGCCAAGCTCTCTCCAAATGGTCCTGCCAGGGTTTTTATCACGTAGAATTGTGTGTGAGAAGTATGTGTGACCAGACATTATCCACCCCCTTATTACTTGCGTGCTGTATGTCTGCGTATGTGTTCATGTGCATGTGCGCATGGCGCCGGTATGAGCGCCATGGTCTGCGATCGGTGGACGGGCTTGATTTGGTGGCAGCTTCCGCGAACAGGACGCGTTTTCTCACGTCCTCGATGCTTTTTCCTTCCTTGCATAATACGCATAAGAGTGTGTACGTGTTGTATGGAGGTTATTTGAAGCGTAGTTAGCTTCCACTGCTTGAGTCTATCCATTTCGGAACCCTACTTTATATAATATATGAAGGTATCAAAGAAATCTCGATTCAGTATCTGTTCTCTCCCTCGTCGCAGCCGCGTCTCCACTTCCATAGTGATATCAAGTCATTTGTCGAGATTTGTACCCCACGGCCGGTTCTGTGTCAGAGTTTACTTGCGTTTTGAGTTCAGGCACGAGAGGGAGCCCGCCAAAGGGAGATGATCCGAGTCTGAGCGAAGAAAGAGCAAATGGCGCAGCAGGGACGAGGGGGAGCGAGCGGCACACTCTTTCACTCACCGATTGAGGGGCAATCCGTCCGCAGCGGCCCTCATACCCAGCGTCAATCCTGCGCGTGTGCGTCCGCCGCTCCCTAAGCGCCGCAACACCAGGCATTAACCATTGCCACTGACAACCATGAGCACCACCATCATCACAACGGCAGCAACAGCTCAGACCACGGCGGTGAAGACGCCGGCACAAGTACCGCCGCAGCTCGACTTTGCCGCGCGTCGGCAGCTGCAGCTCAGGAAGGAGAAAGCGGCGGCAGCAGTAGAGCCCGAGCGCGAGCCCGACATGAACGACCTGGATATCGACCACATGCCCGGTACGCCGCCGTTCAGCGCCGAGGCCGCGAAGGCGTGGGCTGAAGATGAGGCAGTAAGCGATAACAACAACAACAACGCAAGTGCAGTCAAGAGCTCGACTAATGCGCCAAGCGAGGGGTTTTACGCGAACGAGTCCAGTGAGAGCATGGCAAAGCGACACCGCGCGGCGGTCTTCATCCAGCGGGCGTCCAAAAGCTTCCTCGCGAAGCGCAGCCTGGCGCGCAGGCTCAGCGCCGTCGGCCGTCCCGTCGAGGTGCGCATCGCACAAGTGCAGAATTTGGAGATGCTGTGCGACTTTCGGGACGTGGCTTCAATTTACTGCAACGTGCGTGTGCTGAAGCGACCGTTTGGACCGTTCATGTTCCAGTTCTCGACAAGTAAATGCTCAAACGTGCACCTGCCAACGTGGAAGGACAGCTTCTTCGTGCCCATGCTGTCGTCACGCTGCGATCTGGTCGTCACGCTCATCGGTGTGACTGGCACGAACAAGCAGCGCTTCTTAGGCCAGGCGATCGCGCAGCTTGAGCCTGGCTGGGAGAAGCTCACGAAGATGTCGGCGCCGCTCGCGAAATGGAAGTTCCCCGTGGAGGAATCGCTGCTCGGTCTGCACCGCTTCGTCACGGGCAACGTCCAGCTGGAGCTCACTCCGGTGTCCTCACGCCTGTCGTGCAAAGCGGGGCAGTTCCTCATGGCACCGCCGATTTCGTCGCGCTCTTCGGGCGCATTCTCGTTCTGGACTAAGAAGGTGACGATCAGCACGCCGTCGCCGCAGACGCCCAACAACCCGGCGAGCGCGTCACCGGCGCGCAAGAGCGTTGTGACACGCTGGGGCGTACTCACGGACACGTTTTTCCACCTGTTTGACAACAGCTCGGCCAAGCTGCTCATCAGCTTCGACCTGGCGAAGATCCAGCTCATCCAGTCGAACGCGGACTCGCGCAAGAGCGACCCAAATCGCCTCTTCCCTGTCAAGATCTACTCGCAGGGCACGCTCTATACGCTCTACGTGTCCACGTACGCACAGCAGCAGGCCTGGGAGTACAAGATCAACATGCACCGGCGGCAGCTGCTCATCCCGTAGCTTCGCCTCCATAGACCGACCGCCTGCACTTCTCTCGTTCATGCCTGTGCTAAATGTTCCTGAAAGGCCCGCTTGCCGCTCTGTTTTCCTATTTAACCCCACAAATACACAAAGTACCCTTCTTTCATTGGTCGAATTTGCGCTTCAGACATCTTCCCATTGGCTGAAAACAGTAAGTCGGTGAGGTTGCGACATATAGCCAATCAGATCTGTCACACGAAAAGAGGACTTTCCTTTTTCGCTCCCTCTCCATCCGCAATCCGCAATTGGAAGTTTCGTGAGGCGGAAGGAAGGATGGAGCCCGCCGCGATGGAGCGTCTGCGCGTACTGCTGGCCGCGGCAGTGGCGCGCAGCGGGATGTACGAGCCCCCTCGTGAGCACGTGAGCGACAAGCAGACGGGCGGCGCGGTGGCGGTAGCAACAGCCCCAGGTGCAGGGCTTGAAGGGGGAGCTTCAACTGTGACTGGATCGGCGTTAGACACCGGCGCCGCTGAGTTCACCGATGCAGACCGCGTCTTCTGGGACGCATTCGTGGCGGAGGACAGCCAGGGCAATGCGCATCAGCTGCTAGAGGAGATCGGACTGCTTATCGCGAGCACAAACGTGTCGAATGTGAAGCTCGTGCACTTGCTTAAGGTGCTGCTACTAGATCCGAGTTTCCAGAGCGTCGGCGTGCTGCAGGTCGTGCAGCGAGCGTTCCGCGGGCTCAAGTACGCGAAGAGGTGGGAAGCGCTGATCCTGGCGTCAAGCGAATTAGCGGACGCATTGTACGCGAAGATTTATCAGCCCGAGACTCCGCAGGTCGCATTGGAGTTCTGGACGGAGATCCTGCTCGGAAGCCAACATGCAGCCGATCTGTACCAGCGCAATCACTCGAAGCTCGCAGATGTGGCCAAGTTTCTTGGTGAGCACCGCGCCAATGACATGGATCGTGCAGAGGAGTACGAAGCCATGATCAAGCGATTCGTGCTCGCGTGTGCGGCACTGATGCACTGTCACCGCGGGTACGAGCAAGAGAGCTACTTGCTTCAACTTGCGATGAGGCAGGCGTTCCGCGAAGAAGATCTGGACCAACTCACCGCTGCGGACGCTGAGCAACTGCTACGTGAAAGTGCGTGGGTGCTTTCGCATGTGGAAGTTGGCAAGTACGTGCCGTCAATCGAAGGGAAATGGATCGCGGACGAATTCTCTAGCGACCAGCACGCGTCTGGAGCGAGTGCGCCGCAGAATGCTGGATCGGTGCTGCTACGCAAGGCGACCAACCTCTTTGCACACGAACTAAGTGCAACGATCCAGAACCGAGACGGAACGCAAAAGCTGCGCATGAACGGATACCTGTTCCAGCAAATTCCGGAGATGCAGGTGCTGCTCTCACAACCAGATAACGTATCGACAACACCGTGGGAGCTGGAAGGTCACTGGAGCCAGGTATACGAGAGTAACACTGCAGCGGTGGCTCGACCGAGTGCTCCTATCGTATCGTCAGCGAGTGCGCCGTGGTCCTGTCACGCGTGCACCATGAGCAACAACGCGTCGGCTGTAAAGTGCACCACCTGTGGGACCGAGTCCCCAGCTAAAGTGACGATCCAGACGTCATTTGACGACGTGCAAGGCAGCAACCCCGCTCCTTTTTCTGCAACGTTCGACTCGAGCTACTCGTTCATGCGCATGCAATGGTCCCGTGGCGAGCAGCAGGGAGTGTGGCTGGCGAGGAAGCAGTCGATCTCGAAGCAGTTTGACATCGGAACGGGGATCGCGGCTGCCAGCAATACAATGACGGACTCGACGTACCTTCCAATGCACGTGTACTCGGCAGATGGAAAAGCAGAGAACGTGCTTCTACTGGAAAAGCCAATCGTCTCGTCAGGTTCAAGTGTCGAAATCACGGTTCAAGTGTGGATTCGGCCTCAGCGTCCACTCACGGCCGAGAGTCCAGCACAAGTCGTTCTTGGGTATGGGAGCGAGTTCCAGCTCTCCGTGTCTTCTACGGGTGAGCTGTTGTGGGAAGCGGCGGGTGGTGTGTACTCGTTAATCTCCTCGCAGCTACTCAACTTTGACACGTTCTACCACGTGACACTGCTCCTGGGCAAGCAGAAGATGGTGATGATCGTTGATGGCGTCTCGGTTGGCGAAGTCGGCTATGGCGACGACGTGCGAGGAAACCTGTTTGCATCGAGATCGCCAGTCTTCTCAATCGGTGGAAAGCTGGCTACTGACAGCACCGGCGTAAAGACTATCAGTGTCTTCAGTGGTGCGATCCTGGATTTGCGTATCTGGTCGAGTTCGCAGCCACCGGTTCCCGATATATTCTCGCTCTCTGGTGATGAAGATAACTTGCTTGGCTACTACCCACTCGTTGGAAGCTGCCAGCGAGTGCTGATGGATATGTCGAAGCAAGAGAATCACGCGACGGTGTTTGAAGCGTACAGGCAGAAGGACGTGTTTGGCGGTAAGAAACCAACTGCTATCATCTCAAGCAACTTTGCGCCGACTACCCAGCTGGAAAACCTTCCAGTGGTGCTCCACTTTCCCACAGCGTTGGGCTGGGAGTTTGTCGGGAGCGGCAGATTCTCACTCATTGACGGTGCTGAAGCGCTGTTGATTGATCGATCTGGCACGGGGGCGGCGTTGTGGCACTCCAATCCCGTGTCGATCTCCTCGGGTTTTCAGACCAGTTTCCAACTTGGATCGGTGCAGAGCTCTGGTGCCTCCTCGAGTACTATCTTTGCGTTATGTGAAGCGTCGTACTGGAAGCTCTCCCCTCTAGTCGCTGAAGCGAGCACTCTGACTGGCACGTCCAGCAGTAGCACGGTGGATTCAAGCGTCGACAGATCAAGTCTCTTCGTCAGCGTTGACACGCTTCCATGCAGTGGTGGAAGCTCCAGATATAACATTGGATTGTTCATCAGAGTGAAGAATCACAACTACAAGCTCGGTCAAGCGAGGCATGTCGTGTCGGAAACCACGACTCCAGTCATTCAAGTGAAGTACTCGCTGCCAGCGAAGGTGGTGTCTGTTGAACTCGGTGAGGAAGGAGTGGTCTTCGAATGCGCAGTCGACATCGCGCTCGCTTTGGGTATCCAGCCAGCGAGTTCGATCCGCACGGGGCTCATTTTCCCAGCAATGCCGACTTCTTCCAGTAGTACCTCCATCCGGCTCAATCAGTGGCGATTCCAGGAATTTGCCAGCCCAGCTAGTGATTCAGTTCCGTCAGTCTTGGCGTCGGTATACTCTGGAATTGCTTCGCTTCAACCAACGAACCCAAATGGTGACACCTCAGAGGAGAAGCCAGAGAACACTGTCATTTGCACACGATGTTCAACAGACGGCAGCGCGATTGAGCAGGAGAGCTTTGGATGCCAGACGTGCAACCTTCTCCACGGGAACACAGTGTGCCGCATCTGCGCGTCGCTTTGTCACGAAAGCCACGAGCTTGTTGCGATGGGGGTGATGTCATCAGCTTGTGCGTGCCACATGCGTGGGAGCGGTCTGTGCCGCTGTAGCACCGCTGTGAATGCAGATGACTACCCGCAGCTTCAGCACCCGATCACGACGTTTCTGTGGTGCTGCAGTAAGTGCACCGTCATCAACGCTTCCGAGCTGAGCGAGTGCTCCATCTGTGGAAACAAAGCGCCTCAAGCAGCTAAGTCGTCAGCAGCAAGTACGACCCAACCAGTATCCACGTCGAGAGCGCTGGCACTGATTGAAGCTCCTCAACCAGCACCAGCGGTGGCAGCGAGCGCCGATTGGTCCTGCGAAGCATGCACAATGTTCAACACAGGCGACGCGACAAAGTGCTCGATCTGTGACACCCCTCGCCCGAAGGCCCCCGAGCCCGAGACCCGCATTCAGCCGGCCAGCGGTTTGACGACTCTCTACAACGCTGCTGAAGATGTTGCTAAGCAGAGCCAGATGAACGTGCCGAGCATCTCGCCCTGGTTTTGCTCGGCATGCACCATGGAGAACAAGAGCACCGATGACACATGCTACATGTGCTCGACACCGAAGACCGTGGCGATTGCCGACACGATCGATGTATCGGAGGTGATCATGGCTTTGCCTCCATCGACGCGTGACCCACCTCTGCTTCCAGCTCCGATTGACTTGACCCACGACGAGAGCGAACGACGAGCAGCTCCAGTCATTCCGAGTGGGATCACCTCTGCAGCCGTGGAAAACCTGAAGTTCCTCCGAGGTTACAAGCAAACTGTCGCCGAGGCAACGAGCCAAAGTGAATTCTTGGACGCGATGAAGGGACCCTTCTGGGAAACTACTGTTGGAATTATGGAAATCTCACTTCAGCAGAGCGTCGTCGCAGAGTACATCGACGGGACGTACGCCGACAAGGATGGCTACCTGAGTGGCATTGCTCGATTCAACCAAGATGGCGTCTGGAAGATAGAGGGCAAGTTCAAGAAGCTGACCCAGACACAAGAAAACGCGTTGGTGCTGCAATGGGACTCGAGTGCGATCCGTTTTGATGGGAAATGGTTTCGTGGAGATGGCTCTGGAGACTGGAAGTGTGTGCTGGCTCCTAGCTCGTCCGAGTTCCGAGGGCTCAACGTCGTGGAAGACTCAAAGGACGCAATGCAGCTTCAGCCGTTCTACTCAGGGCTAATCAACATGAAGCAGAATCTTACGAACGTGTGCTACCAGAACAGCTTCTTGCAGACGCTGTTCATGACGCAAGAGTTCCGCCGGCTGATTCTGTCGTCCGATCTCAAGCGCTACGTGTCTGTCCCACAAGACGGTAGCCACGCAGCAAGTGGAAATGGCATTCTCGGCTGTGTGCAAAGCCTGTTCGCACGGATGACTGCGTCCCAGCGTCCTTCGCTGGACTCACACGGACTGCAGCGCTGTCTGCCAGCGACGTTCCAAGCCGGTCGACAGCAAGACACCTCCGACTTTGCGCACTACTTGATCGATTCACTCTCAGAGCAGCTGAGTCAGCAGCAAGACACTGTTAATGGCGTCTCAGACATCTTCGGCGGCGTCCAAGCAACGGTGTTGGCGTGCAAGACGTGTGGTAAGAAGTCGGTGAACAAGGAGTACTTCTGGGAGCTGCTGCTGAACATGATCGACTTGCGGTACACTCCTATCACAAGCATCACCGCCGTGAGTGGCTCGTCCATGGACATCGCGACACCGAGCGGATTCGAGCGAATGAACCACGACGTGAACAAGGACAGAAGTGGCGCGCCGTACGTATTTTTGTGCGTGAAGCGATGTCCCGAGCGCAAATCGACGAGCTCAATGGACATGGATGACGCCTCACTGATGCCAATCACGGACCTGGTGGTCAAGGTCGCACCCTACAACGACGTGCGACCGACAATGCAGGGTTACGAACGAGTGGAGCTCGATCTGAATTTTGGAGGAAGCACGAATGTTGTTGGAGGCAAGAAACAAGTCTACCTGTTCACTCGACGTGAGCCGAACGGTTCTCCAATTACGGATCTCCAAGTCATTTACGGGAACGAGTCGGTGCCAGATGGTTTCAAGCAGATCCGAGTGGATCTTAACCAAGGCGAAGGCACGAAGGTGTTCTTGTGCTACCGCTGCGATATGCCGATCACAGATTTCAAGATCGTCAACAGTGGCATCCCCGGATACAAGATGGTCGACCACTTGTTGAACCTGAGTCACGAAGATCCAGTGAAGCAGTACCTGGCGTACCAAGTTGGCGGCAACGAACCCTGCCTGACGGATTTGAAGCTCGTGGAAGGTGACGAGGTCTCCGAGTACCAGAAGAAAGGCTGGACATCGATTGGCAGCCCAACATCGGTCACATTTGATCCAAATCTTCCGGTTGAGAATCCTCCGACAGTTCCTGCTCAGTTGATGGTACGAAGAGGCCATGGCAACCCGATTTTTGCAGTTGATGTCTTCCGTGCTCCTCGACAGGTGCCAAAGTACAACGACTACGAAGTGATCGACGTGTACCCTCAGGCAAGTGTGAACGACATCTCGTCGCTCTTGAAGGGCGACTGGATGGCGAGTGAAGACACCGATCGCACCCGAAAGGCTGTTCGAATCCACTCAGTCTCGGAGCGAATCTCGGAGACACTTGTGATCAAGGGCGGCTTTGAAGACAAGGGCGAGATCTCTGCGGTCGCGAAGATCACGTCAACGTGGTCGCAGTCTGTGTCTACGACTTCCCAGGAAGGCAACCAAGTGTACACCGTGACGGGATACTGGAAGGGACCAAAGGTGAAACAGTCCCAGCTCTTTGACATCGAGCTTCGCCCGAACGCGGACTCGAACCTGTACGCGATCAGTGGCACAATCGGCGACGGCAAGGGACGACCTATCACGGTGCATGGTGTCCAGACCTCGCAATCAGTCAAGGTGAAGTGGCCAATCTCAGAGCTCTTTGTGCTGCGTGGCGATGAAAAGGTTCCTGAAGGTGTCAAGGTCGTCCGTGAGAGTTGCTCAGGCCGCAGTGGCAACCTGCTTGCTCAGACGCCGTCACCACATTCGTTGTATCTTGCAGTGAAGCGCGAGGAGACTCCTTCGAGTGGGTTCTACGTGAGCGACGTGTGCGTGATTTACGGCGAGATTGACGTTATTCCAGAGGGCTACACGTGCATTAAGACTACACCGGGCGGCCACTCGGCCAACATCAACGATGGTACCGCAGGGGTTCCGATCTTCATCTGCTACAAACGTGCGAGTGGAGCTCCGAATGAGAAGGTGCTGATGGATCTGCTCCCAATGTGGACATCTGGCCCTCAAGTCGACACACTTTCCACAGGGTTCACCAAGATTCAGCACACTCCGTTAGGCATGGAAGCGAATCTAAACCAGGGGACAACGGGCGTTGCGATTCACTTGTGTTTCGCGAAATCGGATCCTGACCAAGTCGTGAAACCTGTCGAGAGCCCTCTGAATGGCGAGTACGAGATCACGTCGTCGGTTCCAACTGGCTTCGGCAAGTTCATCTCGTTATCGGTGATGGAGAGCGTCTCCGAGGCGCGAGTTGTCGAGGGCAAGTTTGGCACTATCCTCCATGGCCACCTACCAGGCTCGTTCCGTGCCACGCTGTTCAAGTCAGCTCAAAAGCAGAAGCAGACCATGCTCGGCTTGTGGAGTGCGGAGACGCAAGGGAACCCAACGACGATGACTGATTTTATGCCAGCGAGCTATCCGTTCGAACTGACACTGGGTGAGATTGGAGACGAGCTGGACGGGTGGTGGAGCGGGAACGACGACATCACCGCCTCCACGACGATTACAACGAGCCCAGTTGCGGCGAGCGGAGCAAATGCGAGCAAGGCTAGCATCGGCGGTGGGAGCTGGCAGTTGATGAAGGACTCGTACGTGCGCGTGGCTTTCAAGAAGGACTACGGAACCGAGTGGAAGGACGGCCAGCTGATCTTCTCGGAGCGCGTCTGGCGACACGATATTGCATCCATGCTCTCACGCTTCGTCGCGACGCGTACGCTCGGTGGCGACAACTCGCTCTCGTGCTCCCAATGTGACCGCAAGACCGAGTCCCGCACCCACACCGTCGTTGTGTCTCCGCCTTCGCACCTGATTCTCACAGTGAAGCGCATGTTCTACGACTGGACGCAGCAGAAGACGCGCAAGTCCCTGCACGACGTCGAGTTTCCTGCGTTGCTGACGCTCCCATCGCTGACGGAGGAGGACGAAGATGTAGTATTCGATGCAGATGACAATGCGAGTTTGCGAGACAGCCAGCGCAACCGTCACTACGGACTGTATGGCGTGCTCGTCCACAGCGGCATGACGGCAAACTCGGGCCACTACTACAGCTTCTGCCGTGAGAGCAATGATTCGAGTCACCAGCTCCATTTTGAAGACTCTCCATCGTCTCCATGGATCAAGTTCAACGATATGAAAGTGGAGCGATCGAGTTGGAAGGAGATTAACCGCCTCGTGGCCAACTCGGTCTCCGATGCGGTGTATCTGCTGCTCTACAAGAGACTCAGCTACCCGATTCCAGAGACGGCGATCGTGAATGCACTCCCGGAGGTGCCGGACAGTCCAAGCTCTGGAGGTGACGACGATGAGGCTATGCTGCTCGCGAAGGCCATGGCGCTGTCCATGTCCGCAGCAAGCCAGAAGCGCCAATCCGTTGGCGAGACAGGCGAACAGGAGTCCAAGAGAGAAGATAACGACGATGACGACGACAAGAAACCCACGCGTCTTCACATCCAGACGTCGATTTTGAAAGAGGTGAGAAGAGTGCAAGATGAATATTTGTGTGGGATGCTGAACATGGTGGGTGCCTGACACTCGATGTCTTTTTCTTTGTTGTTGTTTTCAGGTGGAGAAAGAGAACACGACGTTCTTGAGAGACACTTTGGGGGCGACGTCGAGTCCTCTGCATGCAGACGACCTTCATACGCTCCTCGTGCTCCGCCACTCGCTTCCGCTTCATCTGCGAGCGATCTTGGACCAGGTTCAGGTGTAACGACATCATAGTGACGAGACCAATAGACGCGTCGACATCGAGACTGAAGACTTGACGACAGGGCGAAGGACAGACGAACACGGTGATGATCACGATTATGTTGCTTTGTGTTTTGGCATTTCTTTCGTGTTTTGTATTGATTGTTTAGCATGCAGAGTACCTGAACGATGCGGAACTCAAGAGAAGAGCAACAAACAAAATGCACACCATTGAGAATGGAGAAGACGAGTAGCACGCAATGCGGAAAGGAGAAAAAGAAAACGAAGCAATAGATGCAGCAGCAGCTGCGGCGAGCCCACGCACGAGAGAGAAAAGCACCAGCAGAACCAACGGACTAGAAGTCTCTTTGGATACTTGCTACGACGAGATCACGCGGCGACGGCACACAGGCGCGGACGCTTGAACACACCCACTTCACCCGCTTGCTCCCACTCCGCGAGCGTGTTACGGTACGTCTGGATCAGAAACTTCAGCGCCGTTGGGCCGCCGATGACCGCTTCGAACTTGTCGCGACTGCGGATGTCCACTAGGTTCAGCGACGGCATATCGGACGAGATCGCGTACACCGCAGCGGACGTGAGCTTCGTGCAGCCCCAGAGACGCAGCTCCTTCAGGTTGCGCAGTGACGCCACGATGCGCAGGATCGCCGCGTCCGTTACGCGCGAGCACTGCGAGAGGTTCAGATTCTCCAGCTGAGGTAGCGAGTCGCAGATGGTGTCTATCGACTTGTCCGAGATCTTGTAGCAATAGCGCAGGTTCAGATCCTTCAGCTTCGGCAAAGCACCAGCAATGGCAGCGACGAGCTTGTCATCCACTTTGTGGCAGTAGCGCAGGTTTAGACGCGCGATCTTGCTGCACTTCTCCACCACAAACGCAATCGACTTGTTGTCGACGTTGTGGCAGCCCCAAAGGCTCAGGTCCTGAAGATTCTCGCACAGCACGATGTTGCGCACGTCGTCGCCGCGCACAGTGTGGCAGCCAAGTAAGTCCACGACACGCAGTGTCTTGGCGTTGCTCCGCAACAGCAGTTCGAGCGCCTTGCTATCCACGGCCATATCGCGGAAGTGCAGCTCGCGCAGGTTCGTGCAGATCTCCGCTAGCATCAGGAGCTACATACAGTGAATAAAGGCAATCAATTGAAGTACAAGCAAGAGTCAGTTAACTGCCCATACCGGCAGTGTACAGATACATCACACCATCACAATCAAAGCACCGCAAACGTACCCCCTCGGCGCCGAGTGTGTCGCAACGGTTCAGATCCAGCACTTGAAGCCCCGTGAGCGCCTGCTTGGTGAACGGCGACGCCTTCAGCACATCCGCAGTCAATGCGTCACAGCTCGCTAAGTGAAGCTCCTTGAGCGCACCACCACTCGAGTGCTTGAGCAGACAGTTCCAGAATGACTCGGGCTGCTGGTTGTCCTTGGTCTTGCACAGATGCGGGTTCTTGTTCGCGCACTCGACGCACACGCCGCAGAATGACGTGAAGCTCGTGGCGATGGGCTCGTCTAGGAGCCACTTGCTCGTCTGCATGAGCGCGAAGCGGTCGCCCATGGGCAGAAAGCCCATGATCGTCTGCAGGCTTTCCGATGACACGGACGTCTGGAGCCAGTCCAGCTTCGATTCATCCTTGGCGAGCCGCGCCATCTTGGTGCGGTCCACGTGCTCGTCACGCATGCTCAGCGCTCGCTCTTCTTCTCTCTTCGCTCTCTCCTCTCCACTCGCGCGATACTAAAAATGATAAAAACTTTGGTCCCTCGTCTCGTGTCTGCACTCAGTAGGTTTGCCAAAACGCCGTGCGGGTTTCGTGAGTGCGCTGGTTGATCCACTGATGCTGCGGACAGTCCTTCAGCATTACTCGGGGGAGCTCGGGCGTGTGTGGCTTGTACGAGAAAGGGGGCGAAGCAAATGCGCGACGGAGGGTGGGGAGGAAGGGAAACGGAAGCGACAAACAACGGGCCGATCGCTTGGTTCTCTCTTCTCTCTCTCTGCTGGGCTGGGCTGGGCTCGTAAAGCGCAGGCTCTCTCTCTCAACTGTGGCTTGTCGTGCGGGTTGTGTTGTGTGGAAAGCGTCGCTTGCTGGTGATGACAAGGAAGGAAGGAAGCTAATGCGTAATATAACGCCTTTGAGGCCCATCACGGGAAAATATCGTTCGTGTCTATGCTTCAATATTGATATTTGTATGTGAGGGATTTTGTTGAGGTACTGTAGGTTTAGCAGCTGAGTATTTTACTGCGGTAGGGCATTCCAAACAGTATATCCAATTTAAGAGGTAGTGAGAAATGCAGAATTGCTATTGTAGAAAACACAATGCCGCTCATGCTCCTCTAACCGCGCTGATTGTTTAAAGCAGGGTATGCAATTGAAAAGTAAAAGCATCCGGACCTTGCGACATGCGAATGGCTGCACACTGCGCCTTTATCATCAAGCGGCGCAATCCCAGAACAGGCGGCGCAAACAGCACGCGAACGCCTGCGAGAAGAACGCCACGCACGCGTGTTGCTCAGATGGACCCTCCCTGCTGTCGCTGAGGCAGACGAATTTCGACCTCTTAACTGGTTGAGGAAGGTGGTGACGATGCGCACCTGGCGGCGTCTCAGTGGCGAAATTGCGCCGTGTATGTGTTGAAGGTGCTCGCTCACGCGTCGCCACATAAGAGCAGTGAATGCGACTGCGACTGGTTGGTGGCGTAATGCCTTCCCGTCTTCAAGGAGTATGCTACACGGTTTTACGTTGCTAATTCATGACACTGTGTGTATGCGTGTGTATTGCTCTTTGACTTGACGATTGATTTCTTTGTCATGATGCCTTGGCTGTTGTGTTGATCGAGAACGAGGCGAGTAGCTTCGCTTGCAAGCGAAACTCTTTCAATCGACGGCTACCCGCGTCTAGAGTAGCTTCTGCAGCAGCACCAAGAGTCATGCACAACAGGCACTTGGCCTTGAGACAGCGCACGCGTTGCCAATCGAGCGCGACCGTGACCACCTTTGTCCCTTCGCGGGATAGGTCGCTCTCATTGTTGCTGCAGGTGTCAAGAGAGCTGGCTGGCCGAGGTCGACTTCGTCCTGTGACATGCTCTGCGTAGACTTGGCGGGGCGAATGGAAGGAGGATGTCAGCCCGCCGTGATCGAGCGCATATATGACAGTGACCGTGCAACACGCTGTCGACCTTGTATTGTGTTGAGGGGCAAGTCGGAGTGGATTGTGCGCTTCCAGTCGGTGAGCTCAGTCCAGTGCAGCCCCATGGCTGCCAAGACGACTCGCTTCGCTGATTTTCTGTGCAGCATCAGTGCTGAGAGAGTTCTGCTGCACTTCAGGACTGGATAACGCAACGCGGGTCGTCAGTGGTGTGATATCGTCGCTGTAGATTTCCGTCATTGGCATCGATAGTATACAGTAACCCTGACGAAGAGAGTTGCGCTGTGGAGTCCATGTGGTACCGCTCGGACAAGCAAGCGGCAGAGATATCCATGCTAGCTTGAGCTTCATGAGTCCAGCGAACTCAGCAGCCAAGCCTACCGGTAAGCACACCACTCACAACCCCAGTCGTTAACCACATGTATCATCATTGTCAAGTATCAAGGAAATAATGATTTCCTAGTTCTCCTCCACGAGCTCCAGTATATCCTTCAGCAAAGTCAGCACCGCCAACACTTCGTCTCGCGTGCTCTGGTTCTCCTCACTGGCACCAGTGTCCACGACCGCTTGAAGCGCATCGAAGATCCTCTCAGCCTGATCGCGCACAAAGATTCGCTCGCACTTGCCGCCCGCCGCCATCCACAACATCGACATCGCCAGTCTCCAACATTTCATCGAGAGCATTGCGAATCGTGTGGACTTGCTCTTGCAACGCCGCCTCTCGCCCTCGACTACGCCTTGGTTTATCGTTTCTCCTTTATTCTCACTTTGGCTTGCCTTATCCTTCTTCCTAAGCTGGTAGAACATCGACTTCGCCGTTGCCCAGTGAACGTTGTGCTTGGCCTCGAGCACGGAAGCAGCCGACCTAATAGCGATTCTCGCTTTCCTCTCTAGTGTCCATCATTGTCTCCAGTTCCGTCTCAATCTGCTGACACATGATGCGCGGCGGGATGTGCTCTCGGCGCTGGCGTCCAGCCAGCGGGCTGAGCAATTATGGGGTCAGTCTAGCCCTGGGTCAAACTTGCACACGCAGACTGATCCAGCGCTGTTCGCCCTCCTCAAAATTAAGTAAAGCCTCGAATAAAACGTGTGTTCGCGTTGCACTGCGGATCGAAAACCTCTGCAAACTGAGGTGCGTAGATGTGGGCTCATTAACTTTGTCAGGGCTAGAAGATCTGGTACTCCTCGACCCGCACGCGCTTGAAGTCGTCGTGCACGATCGCGATCACGAGCAGCACGAGCGCCGTGTTCACGTTCGGCACAATCTCCAAAGTGAACGCGTTGAGCAACACCTCGGCGCTCTTGGGTCGAAACACGCGGCCCAGTGCCATGCGTCTGCGCATTGTGGCCCAAGTTTAGAGCCAATTCCTATTGCAACCAAGCCCTTACGCCTTCCCATCTCTAGACAAGCGTAGACGAAGAATTAGAGCACGCCGACTTGGGGTCGCTCGTACACTTACTCGGGAGCACACATACCAATTTTTTGCACCTGAGGAGGCCTGTAGCGACCGCAGAGTGAATCTCCTCCACTGATCCTATTCTGCTGAGCAGGTGTCCAAACCACTCGCTTATATAGAAACTTCTTCGGTTTTTGTCCAATAGAAATGAAACAAACAAGTAAATTCGTCTACAATTGGCTAAAAATAGTGTAATTTCAGCCAATAATACGCGCAGGTGCGGAGAAATCGACTGAACGGTGTCCTAACCGTATGAGCGGCACGGTATGTGCTTTGGCTGCCCCCACCAAAGTACATTGTCCTCTCGTATTGTTTACTGCACAGGAAGCAAAAGCTGCTGCTGCTGCTGCCTGTAGGCATTGACCACCAGTGCGCGAGGGCTCCAGGCGAACCGAGCCGCTCACAGTCAGCCAGCGCATTCATTTATCGTTTCTGTAGTCCGAAGACTAGCAGTGCTCGACATCCTCGAGGTCTAGAGACCTCCGCGTTGCGTTTGTCGATATGAGCACATTACGACTCAGTAAAGCGTCCTACAGTGCTCAGTTGTGGGGTAACCAACCGTGTTGTTGCTCCTACAACATGCACGGCTGCTGGAAAAAGAGAGCGCATTATACCAATACCTGAGGTCAGAGAGGGTGCGCTTTGTAATGATGAGTCAGCACAGACGCAGAAGAAGCCCTCCAGCAACACGGCAAACAGCCACGTTTGTAGACTGGAAATCGCGTGCTCGTGTCAGCAAAGGGGGCCCTTCGACATGTCAGCAGGTAGCTGCACTGCTAATTTGCGATCATCCATGCGCTTTATTGTACAGGAGTTCGGTTCTGAGCAAATCCAACAGCCAGTCAAAGTGGGTACGTGTTATAAGTACTGCACGCCATTAGAGGACCACTACGAAAAGGCAGTCCCGGTGCATGAACCGTACTGAATAGCGTCAGCTCATTCGAGCAGCTCACGAATCGCTCACTGTGCAATTTGCACACAGGAAACAACCAAACGCCATGGGCAACTCCAGCTCCGCCGCTCACATTGAGCTCACTGCGTCGCCTCAGCCGCTCGTCGCGATCGACCCGCGCTTCGTGAACCCCACGGAGGTCACGCGCGTCAAGTGCAAGGATACGCTCCAGTCCTCCAAGAACCTCGTGTACAAAGACCTAAGCAGTCGCAAGGCGCTCTTCCGCACGGGTCCGCATGTGGAGCTCCAGACGCTGCTGGACGGCGACAAGCAGCCTCTCGTCACAATTGCGACAAAGCCAGAGACCCCGAGCATCTACTACGTGCACCGCTCTGGAGTTTCACCGGAAGACCAGACGGAGGACTCGGCGCTGCTCCAAGTGTACGTCAAGCATGGCGCACGCACAAAAGAGCGCTACCTCGACACGACTCTGCGCGTCGACTTCACGGACGTCACCACAAGCGAGCGCCGTGTGATCACGATACAGGGTGAGTGGCGCTCACGCAACGCCATGCTCTGGCTCGAGCAGGGTCACAGTACTCCACGCATGGCACTGGGCCGCGTGTTTCGACCCAAGAGCGCCGAGGTGTTGCTCAACGCGTTCACTTTGGAGATTGTGCCGAACGTGGACACGGCGCTCGTGCTGCTCGTGATCGCGATCGTGCACGACGACTTCAAGCGCGTACGGGTCGAGGAGAGCAAAATTGAGAGCGGCCTGGGCATTTGGGCCGGGTAGCGTTGGAATCCGTTTGAGGACGATTTGAGGACAGGCCAAGTGCTCATGCCAGGCCATGTTTTTTGCAGGATACACATAGGGGTCACTTCGACATGCCAGGTACCAACGTATTCTTATGTTTACAATCTCCTCTCTTGATCACTTCTCGGCGCCAATCAACAACAACGCAAATATAATAGAGGCCGCGTCCATCAATATAGAAAGACACGGCATCTGTTCGTTGCATGCAGTGCAGCACGTAACGCGCCGGTGTGTGTCGTGTGTATCGACTGCAGTAATGTACAGCACCTTGAGTATTTGGACGCTGGCGCCTCAGTACGCCCATCACTTTCGGAAATTGGGTGTACGTGGACGAGGTGAACGAACTGGTGAAGCAAGCCCTACACGTTGATTGTGGCCGCCAGAAGCCAAGTGTTGCGCTACCGCATGACGCGTTCGTACAACACATCTCTCCTGACGGACGCCAAGAAGGCGGCGACTCAGCTTTCGCACTAATCTGATACAGCTTTTTGATAGTCACACACATATTTATTCTGTCTCTCACGGTGTTTTGGGCTGCATTGAAATACTCATTAAAAACGTGTATGTGGTGGATGCTCAGCACTGTACTTGAGATTGGTAACCTAGTTTTACTATGGAGTCGTTGATTGACAAAAAATGATGGAAAATAGACGGATACATAGTGAAACCAAGTTAGCTGTCTACTGCTGAGCACTAACCATCAGCACAACAACACCAGTCAAAAGGTCATTGGTGACGCGAAGAGCTGCCCCAATAAGCACATCTCGACCGGAAGACAACAGGAGCGATGGCGGGACAGAGTCGCGCGGCGCAACGGCGCGAGAAGAGCAAGAAGAAGGTGGTACCAACGTCTACTTCCAGCAGCAGTAGTGCCAAGCAGCAACAGCAGAAGAGCAAGCAGCAGAAGCAGAAGCAACAGAGCGCCTACGACAGCGGCAGTGACAGCGACGACGAGCAGTTCGGCGATGCGGCGCTCGCGGGCGTGATCCCGCTCAAGTCGCTCGAGGACTCGGAGGTACGTGACTTCGTGTCCGAGCTGGAACAGAACGCCATGGCGGCGTCGAGCAAGAAGGCGAGTAAGCGCACACGCGCCGAGATCGCGCAGCACGAGATCGATAAGAAGAAGAAGCGCTATCGCGAGGACAAGGCGCAGAAGATCGTGTGGCGTAAATTCGACCGTGAGAACCGCACGTTCGAGCAATACTACCAGGCGCTTTTGCAGCTGCCAGCGGACGAGTGGGGTCTCTTTGTCGCGAGTCTCAAGGAGCCCATGCCGGTGCACGTGCGCGTGAACGGTGCGTATTATCAGAGCATGTGGTTGTCGTACTTGACTGCTAGCTACTGACATATGCATTACATTGCTTGCTTGTACGTATTTACAGGCAACTACAAGAGCCTGGCTGAGATCGTGACAGGCACACTGGAGACGGACTTTGACATGAGCGACCGCACCGTGAAGCTCGCATCAGGTGACGAGCAGAAGGTTGAGTTCGCGCCAGTGTCCTGGACAGAGGACAAGACGATCTGGAAGGTTCGTACCTGCTGCTAGTCTATACCTTGGCCCTGCATTGGTATTGACTCACAATCTTGCCACCGTGCTGCTAGTCTATACCTTGGCCCTGCATTGGTATTGACTCACAATCTTGCCACCGTGCTGCTTGTACTTGTGTGTCCTTAGCTCACGATCGACAGCAAGAGTTTCCGCAAGTCGGAGCCTTTGAAGGATCTGAGCGACTACTTCCGTGCGCAGTGCCACTTGGGGCTTTTACTGCGTCAGGAGCCATCCACGAGCATCCTCCCAGCGTTCTTGCAGGTGGCGCCTGGCGACCGCGTGCTGGATTTGTGCGGTGGCGGCGAGCATCGCGCACCAATGATCATCGAGGCGCTGAGCGCGACGTTCGATCCCGAGTCCGAGACGCAGAAGCAAAAGCCGGGTCTGCTAGTCGTGAACGAGCGCGACGCCAGTGCGGCAAGCAATGCGCACCGCGTCCTCACGCGCACACTGGCACTCTCTCGCGAAGTGGTGGTAACGGCGCACAAGGCGCTCGAGTTCCCGCAGCCACACACTTATGACGGCCGCGACACGCAGAAGGCACTCTTCGACCGCGTCATCTGCTCGGCCCCATGCTCGGGCGATGGCCTGATTCGCAAGATCCCAGAGCGCTGGCGCACATGGAGCCCTGCGAGCGCGTTCAAGTTCCACGGCAGTCAGGTGGCGCTGGCGCAGAAGGCGCTGTCATTGGCCAAGGTCGGCGGCTCGGTAGTCTATTGCACGCGGTCGTTCAACCCGATCGAGAACGAGGCGGTCGTGGCCGAGCTGCTGCGCAGTGGTGAGGGCGCATATGAGCTTGTGGATATGTCGGCTGTTTATCCAGAGCTCAAGCGGTCCACGGGATGCACGTTGTGGAAGGTTCTTGACGAAGACATGGAAAGCGTGGCGTCCTGGGATGATGCGTCCGACGACCAAAAGTGTTCGTTGCGCGCGACCATGTGGCCACCAACAGCCGCCGAAGGCAAGAAGATGCATTTGGACCGCTGCATGCGTATCCTGCCGCACCAGAACGACACGCACGGTCTCTTTGTTGCGGTCATCAAGAAGAACAAGCAGGTCACGACGCTGCTCGCGGGGCCAGCGATCCCAGAGAATGCCAACTCGTCAGGGACCACCAAGCAGGACAAGAAGAAGCTCAAGGTCGCTAAGAAGGTGCACGGCAGCTTTTCCGCCATTGAGGAGAAGAACCTCAAGGCCATCCGCGCGTTCTACGGCCTCTCCAAGGAGCTCACGCGTCCACATTTCATGGAGCGCAGCGGTTTCGCCAAGGACAAATCTGTCCATCTCGTGACTCCAATAGTGTCCACTTTTTTGGACGACGACTACAAGGGACGCTTATCAGTGTACAAGGCCGGCGTGGAAGTGCTACGCCGCACGAGCACGGGGTACGACCTCTTTGATGAAGGCGCGCGCGCGCTGCTGCCGTTCCTCTCGCGCCGCGTGATCCAGCTGCAGATGGGCGAGTTCTCGACGCTTCTGGCCACGAAGGAGTCGTGGCTCAAGAACGCGAGCGATGCTGTGCGCGACGAGCTCCTGGAGATGCAAGATGGCAGCCTCTGCGTCGTGCTCGACGACATGGAGCCCGCGCAGACAGCGGACCAGGACATCGTGCTGGTCGCCACCAAGCGCCACAGCTCGTACTCGCTCGCGTCCACGTCGTCCGCGCTCGCGCGCGTCAAGATGCTCATCTCGGAGCTGAACACGGGCGACGAGGACGACGACGGCTACGACTCGTTCGAGTACGAGGATTAGAGCGCACCTGTGTGCAGCAAGTCTTTGCGATCACTTCATAGAGCTAAGGTCGAAACGATATCAAAGCCAACCAGTTCACAGTACCGTAGCGCGTTTGTCATACTATACACTTTGGAACTTCAAGTGCTATCGGTACGTCCACCACAGGACGACAATCATCCTGTCAGTGAACGGTGCAAGAACACTTGTGAGTCAGATCAATCAAAGCGATGGCGAACGAACGCTTGGTTGGCTATGAGCCAATCAATCACTACTTGTGGTTTTCTATTGTTCCCTGGTTTCTCGTTAGACTACAAATTCCTTACGTATCGCTTTCCTTCCCTCTCACTGCGCCCGACGCCTTCACTTCTTCTGCTTTCAGCTGCTGGCTAGCTGGCTCGGAGGGTTCTTTTCTTCTCTTCCAATTTCACAATCTCATTTACACGGGAAAATAATCACAAACGCTTTAGGTCGGTAATGCAAGGCGTACCGTCTCACCTCAAGCCGCCCTTGGTCGCCAGGTGATGGCTCGTGTGGCCCGAGGCGCTCAGCAGGCAGCTCAGCGCCGATGGCGCGAACTTGGTCGGTCGGTGGTACTTGAGCGCGTAGAAGGAGTCTTCAAAGACTGCGACAACCTTGGAGAACGCGAAGCTGCTCGCGCTCACGTTGCGATCCGGGTGGATCGGGTCCTCGATCACGAGCGCCGGCTTGCCGATCTCCGAGCCGTGGTCCGCGAGCCGGTAGATGTACCCACCGTCGCGGATCGAGATACCATTCTTGCGGTAGTCGAAGATGATCCCGAAGAACTCGAGCAGCATCATTGTGTGCTCGCCCAGACACACGCAGCGCTGCACCGGCGGCGGCAGCTGTTGCTGGTTCTGCTTGCTGTTCTCGTCGTCGCTGTCCGCCGCTGAGCTGCTGCTGCACGATGACGACGAGTCCTCCGTGTCGGCGTTGCTACTCGTGACGCTCGCCGAGTCTATAGATCGAGTATCAGGATTGCTGCTGGACGTTGATACTGAAGTAGTACTGGAGCTGGTACCAGAATTTGATGCTTTGGTTGCAGACGACGACTTTGAACCCGCAGCCGCGGCGACGGCTGCAGCGTAGCTCGATGGAGGCGCTGGGGCGAGTGCAGATGTGCTGCTGTTGTTGCTCTGCTTGGCTCGAGACGAGTCGTCTTCCGATACTTTCACGATACCGGCGGCCACGGCCGCGTAGCTGAAGCGCTGCACTGGACTGGTATCAGAAGCGCCATTGCTAGTGTCACTGGTACTCTTCCCTCCGGTCTCTGATGCCGGTCGCTTCAGGCTCTTCGGACGCGACACGATTGCGGCATACGAGGACGTCGGCGTCACGGTTGCACTACCACTGACCTTCACGGGCGAACCAACCTCCGCCGGAGTGCCATTTCCATTCGAAGCCTTTGTCGGGGATCCTGATACTTTGGTATCAGCCGCTGCCAAACGCGCCGCCTCGGCCGCAAGTGCCGCCGGCGACGGAGGTAAAGAGCCTGAAGCGTAGATGGAGGCCGCCAGGAAACAGCGCTCGCCGTTGCGCCAGAGCTGCGCGAAGTGGATGATCATGAGCACAATCGAGTACGAGCTCAGGCCGCCCGTGTACGCGTCGTTCAGGTCGCGCTCGCGCAGCAGCTGCTTGAAGACGACAGCGAGTGGGTAGAGCTCCGGGAGCTCGTCGGCGTACCGCTTGATGAGGTCGCGCGCGATGAGCCCGCTGTGCGTGGCCGACGACTCGAACGTGATGTCGATGGGCACACGCGTGTCGGCGCTCACGAGCTTCAGTACGGGAATCTTGGCCGTGTCCAGCAGCACGAGCGAGTGGACCCACTTCTGGGCCTCAAGCGCCTTCGCGAGCCTGCGCAGATTCTTCACGGTGACCACAGCATCGTTCACTTCCACCACGTCCTATAGAGAAACACAGGCGACAAACGAATGGTTAGATCCCCATAGCCCTCATACTAAACACCAAACAGGAAAAACGCACCAGAATGACGAGGTCGACATCACTGCTGGGCAGCCAGATGCCCGTCGAGTACGACCCAAAGGTCTCGACGTTCGAGTGCGGCCAGAGCGACTGCACGCACGTGCGCACGTTGGTGATCATGAGCTCAATGTGCACGGCCATTTCCTCCACGGTGCTGCGCGTGTACTGCGCGTACTCGAGGATCTCGGTGTGTAGCCGCTCGGTGACCGAGTGCGTCGACGACTCCTTACGGAAGTGGCCCCAGCTCAGCTGGTGCTGCTTGGACGAGGACACACCGCCGCTCGGCGCCAGGAAGAGCGAGTGGTTGCGGCTCTTGAGACTGTCAGGGTCCAGCATCTGCTCGCCGTTGGGAAGCTGTAGCTGCTGCTTGGCTGTCGTGTTGGAAGCTGAGATCGCTGTTGTGGATGACGTTGTGGCTGGTGTCGTCACGTCTTTTGCGCTTTTCTTCTTCTTCTTCGATGACGCCTCTGGCTGCTGTTGCTGCTGCTGCTTGCCCGCGTCTGTGGGTTTCACATACAGTACGGTACACACAACAGATATTCTCTGTAAGTCATAGTCCCTCAACAACCGACAATCAAGCAGATCATCATAGAACGCACTCTTCTTGCTGATGCTGACGACAGCAGATGGGGTCGGGGCTTTCTTCGTCACCTGTGGCTGCACTGGCGCAGTACTGGTACCGGTAGCTACAGCGAGCGCCTGCTGCTTGCTGCTACTGGGCTGCTTACTGGGCTTGGAAGGGGGCGCCTGCACTTGCGCCTTCTTCGTCTTCCGCACCTGCTCGTCGCCCTTGCTCGGGGGCGGCGTCGCCACGACGGCCTGCCGCCGGTGGTGGTCTACCACGATCGCGGCGTCGCGGCTCTTCATCTCTCGCGTTGATAGACTGGTGGGCTGGTGGACGAATGGACGGACGATCGAGGGGAGGCTGGGAGGCTGAATGGCTGAGTGACTGACTGACTCGTGATGTCCGCCCGCTTTCCCACAGAAACTGTGATGATGGAGCTCTTTGGAGTTTTGGCTCGGCAAATGGATGGAGAAGCGCATCAGAAAAGAGCCTCGGTTTTTGCTTGTGTCCCACCTTCCAGAATCTATATCATTTTGAAACTAAATCAAAACCATTATCTAATATAAATAGAAAATGGATGAGAAAAATGACGCTTACAAAATCCTTGAAACATGGCTAGAAATGCACAGAAGCCGATATGGAGCGGTTTGGAATTTTATCGTCTTGCCTAAAATAGCACACGCTATTTTGGGTGATGGTTCTTTTTTTGTGTGGAGGAGCGGGTTCTGGAACCACTCGAGTAAGTTCGAATGGCTTGTCTATGGTCCCCCCCTTTTCCGGGAGCTTTGCTCATTGCGTCAGATCTGTTCGCAGATTCCAGCTCTTCGCCTTGCTAAGACCGGAAACAGTGGAATCTCAATGTACGCATTTTTCCGACCGGATTTAATAGAATGCGCCAGTTTTCTATGCTTGACCTTAACTTTCTATGCGCTTTTCCGAATGCGGCGCGCTTTGAGAAAAGTGTTGCCGAAAATCCCACGACGAGAAGGTTCACTTACACCTTATTGCCCATTCGCACTTCCGTGAGCTCCTGTCTGAGCTCCTCTGCATCAGCAGCACCAGACACACAGTCTACTGCTGATTGCATTGCGTCGTTCTCCATCCATCGCCCGTAGCAACAGTAGCAGCAGCAACGTTGACGCACCGGTTGGATCTCCAGGGGACGTGATCTGAAGAAGAGACCAACCATCACTCAAGAGCTCTTCTTCGCCTTCAACAGCAGCAGCTACGACAAAAGTCACGATGGTGACGCCAGACCTGCTCGTGGACCTCGCGCTGCTCTCGTCGTTGAGCGTGCTCGTACACTACTTCTTCGGGCTCTACGGCATCGTCGCGGCCGTCGCGGGGGTTTCGCTGCTCGAGCACGGCGCGGAGCTTGCAGCGACGGCACTCGACAAGGTCTCTCGCTACGGCGGCTCGAAGAGCGAGATCGCAAAGAAGGCGGTGGACTCGATCCGCAGACGCCGTCCCACACGGACACGCGGCGCAAATGGCGACGATGTGGCGTGGCGCAACGATCACGAAGTGTACGAGAACAACCGAGAGCAATCTGTTGATGAGAACAACGCTGACGATGAGGAGGATGAGAGACGAGATGCTGATCCGCGCGCACTTCTGGAGCAGTTCTCGACTGTAGCATCAGACGACTACGAGAGCGAATCGCTCGATCGCACCAGTCAGCGAGACGACGTTGGGCTGGAAGACAGCTCGCAGTCCTCGGACGATCTTGTTTCTCGACTGGTGATCCGAGACATTGGCAGCTGTTATGCGATCAACGAGGATAGTGTTCACACAGAGGCGGCAGCAGATGATCAACGAACGCAGGATCCCGATGATCCCGATAGAGGCGACCAGCCTGAAGATCACCAACGACAGACCAGCTTCGTTTCAGCCCACACTACCACCACCACCACCAACAGCAGCCTCATGCAGATGAACTCGCGCGAGCCGACCGCGTTCGAAACGGATCTCTTCAAAGGTTACGTGTACTTTCTCGTGCGCACGAGTCCCGAGGATCCGCATTGGTCGCGACTCTTCTCGGGGCGTCGACGCATGTTCTGGATCCAGGTGCAAGGCCAGTTCAAGCGCGCGCCACGAGGGACAGTGTACCTGGGCGGCGAGCTGCCGGCGCAGATCTCGCCGGGTATCTTCACGCGCAGCATCGCGCACGTGATCATGGGCATCATCCAGCAGCTCGTGGGCAGCGTAAACTTCAGTTTCGGCGACGCGAGCAACGAGGTGCTGCCGTCCATCGCGCTGCCGCTCTTCCAGTCAGCCGACCAGCTCATCGTGACGCCCGCAGGCCAGCAGCCACCGCCGCTGGGGGAGCGGGACTTCGGAGAGAGCGATGCGGCGCGCAGACTACGACGCCAGACGCCGGTGGGGAGCGAGGCGTACGTCGTGGGCGACACGTACTCGTTCGACTTCCACACGATGTACGTGGACTTGACGCGTTGGCGTACGGCGAACCTGCCTGGGTTGAGCGAGATGGAGCTAAGCACGTTCTTCGACTCGCTCCCCCTGCGCATGGTAGCCTACGATGTGTGTGCGACGCCCTCAGAGAGGCATCTGCAGGCGCAGAAGGACTATTTGTTCAAGTTTGAGGTCCAGTACGACCGACGAGGGCGCCACAACGGAGACAGTAATGATGTACGCACACAGAGAAGAAGAGACCCGCTGCTGCTACTTGAACGCGCCGAGAGCGGGACCAGCGAGGACACCATGTCCGTTCCCGAAGGCGTGGCGTTAAGTACGGATGGTAGCGGCGGCATGAGCACTGTGGTGAGTGAGGTGAGCTCCTTCGACGACCAACCGCTCGTGCTCGACGAGGTACTCTTTCTGAATCAGGAGAACGCGCGGCACATGGCGAAGCTCTCGTTTTCGTACCTCTGTTGGCTCGAAGAAGTGGACGTCGCGTCTGGCATTCGTCGCGTGCACTATGTGTTCGCAGTGAGGAGAAAGAGATCAGTGATGGAACCAGAGCCCGGTGGCATTGTCCAGAATCAGTATCAGCTCGCAGTGGTGAGTGCGTACGCGCTCCGTGTATTGCTGTTGGGCCACACCCACAAGCGGAAGAAACAGAACCAGGCTCTGAAACGCATGAGCACTATAAAAACTGGTGACGACGCCAGTGAGCTGCAGCTCCTGAGCTCGCTGCGCTTTCACAGCCAGTCGCGCATCGGCAACTACAGCACGATCAGCGACGAGGCTTTTGTCGTCGTGCAGTATCTTGAGCGCCTCGTGAGGCAAAAGACCCGGTCATTTCAGGGTCACGAAGAAGATGGCGACGGTGAAGGTGACGACGCCACTGAGTCGGTGGTTGACAATGAGTCCAACGATCGGGATCTCATGACCCAACTCCCAGCATCACACCTAGCCGCTGATGAAGACGACGCGGCATTCCTCTCGTCTCTGTACCGGAGTCTGACGCAGCGCAGCCAGCTGCAGGCGCCGCAGAGCACGAACGCGAGCTGTTCGCCGTCGAAGCTGGGTGTGAACCTGAGCAAGCGCGAACGCGAGGACATGCGCGTGGTCTTCGAAGGTGTTGTGTACCGGTATCACTCCGAGTCGCTGCTGCGTCAGGAGGTGCTGTTCGTCACGCCCGACGAGCTGCTCTTCTACCGGTCGTACTCGGCCTCGGCCGAGAAGCACGTCGCGTGTGGCCGCGTGATCGGCGTGCAGGCTATCCAACTACCTGCTGGTCCATTCGAAGTGGACGAGCGGTGCGCGTTCGTGTTCCAGGTGAGCACGTTCGCCGAGGAGATCGTGCTGTGCGTGGGCACGGAGCACGCGCGCAGCACATGGATGCGTGTACTGACACAGCACTGCGAGCCGCAGAAGAACTTTGATGACGCATTGTTCCGTAGTGAGCGGATGCACGTCTGCTACGCTTCCAGCAAGCCCTTGAAACCCGCTGGTCGCATTATTCTGAACTCTCGTGCTCTGTTCCCACAACGCCAGCCAGCTGGAGACCAAAGTCAACAACTTCCAGCAACAACCGCTGAGGACGCGCTACAGGTCGTCAAGAAGGCGCTGGGGCTCGCACTGCAGATCCATGGCCGCCTGGGCGAGCGCGTGACGGTCGTCGAGACGCTCGCGTTCTTGAATGCGGCCAGTGCGCTGCGGACAGTGGACCTGGACCAAACAGAGCGCGAGCTGAGCCACGAGGCCCAGCTGGCGTTCTACCTGAATCTGTACCATCTCGTGCTGGCGCACGCGATGATCTCGCATGGGTTCCCCCGCGGCAAGAGCCAATGGGACTTCTTCCTCACGCACATGTGCTACAGTGTGGGTTTGCACAGTCAGCAACAAGTGAGCTTGTCGCTCGCGGATATCGAGCACGTGCTGCTGCGCAAGCGCATGGCGCAGGCCGACCTGCCGCACCTGAGCTTCAGCAACTTGTTGCACCGCAATGGATTGCACATCGCACGGCTGAAGGACCTGGGCATCGCGCACCCGGACTTCCGACTCATCTTTGCGCTCGCGATGAACCAGCAAGGCCAGCAAGATGAGGCCAACAGCAGTAGTAGTAGTAGTGTGGTGATCTACGAGCCGGAGCTGGTGCACGACCAGCTGAACGCCGTGGCCCAAAGCGCCTTGCGAGACGTCGCAGTGGAAAAGTCAACAACAAATGGCGAGACCATCAAGATACTGCTGCCGCGCGTGTGTGAGTGGTACCGCCTGGACTTTGGCGGCGGGGGCTCGCCACTCCACTGCGTGCGCAAGCTGCTGGGCTTTCTGAGCGAAGAGCTGCAGCACCGAGTGCTGGACGCGCTCGAGGACCCACTGGCCACGCGCGTCAAGTTCCAGAGTTTCAAGTACGCGCCCAAGGCGAGGCTGCAGCATGTCGAGTTGCGTGAGGGTCGCTTGCAGCCCGTGGCAGCAGCAGCAGCAACAACAACCCAGTGAGTCAAACAAGCAAGCGCAAGAAAGCCAGCAAGCATCCTGCAACAACGCATCCAGGAACAACGTCGTGGCTGCTTTTATATTTATTTCACTCACAGCCTTGCGATTGACGTCGGCCGGCATCACTCGGTCTTCTCTCGTGTCTTTGTCACCACTCTACGCTGCAAAACTGCTTGCTCGCTCTCTATTTACAATGGATTGATCGATTTCGTCACCACCATCCCCCTCCCCCCACACGCGCCTTGCTTGCTCATTTGGCTCTCTTCTTTTCTCGGGCGTTCCTCTTACGCGGACGGACGGCTTCTCTCTCGTGTACCGGTGCCCAAAAGGCGCATTCACGATTGGTCGATCGATACCGGGTTGCGGGCTCTTGACAAGCAGCAAACAAGACAGGGGGAGTTCTTTCATAAATTGCTGCCTTCCCACACACACACGCACGCTCTCATCTCTTAAATTGACGATGACTGGGACGGCGAAGATGATGGTGGCGAAGCGGACTTGGAGGCAGGAGGTGAAGTGGGCTCGGGGGCAGGAGGCGAAGCGGGCTTGGGGGCAGATGGCTCGTTGTGGTTGTCAGCTGTGATTGACTCAATCATCTTAACGATCCGCTCGTTTTTGACCTTCTGGTAGCGTTCCTCGATGATCTTGAAGTGGTGGCAATCGCGATCCGCACTGTGTTGACAAGAGTTCAAGACACAAGCAAACAAGAGTTGTTAGCAAGCTGAACGAACCCAATAACAACAACAACAACAACTTGCGTCTACGTACTTATTGTACGGGGGGATCATGATGTCCAGCAGCGCGCAGCCGTTTTCGGACGCAGCGTGGATCTGATGCAAGTTGAATCGCCGAGGGTCGAGCCACATGGTGGACTCGGCCACGTACGCGCCCTCGCGACTCACGCGAGCCCACTTGACCTTCGGGTCCGAGCCGACAATGCTGCATAGCGAGCGTAAGTAAGCTGAGTGTTGAGATAACTAACAACAGAGTCCACAAACAACGTACTCTGTGCTCTCTGCTGGCACCACCTCTGCCGAATCTTCTCCGAGCTCGTGCGGTGACACCAGGTCGTAGGACCGAATATTCACGGACCCATATAAACTGCGAAACAACAACAAAGAGCATACACACAAAACAAATCAGAACTCATCCAGCAAGTCCAGACTACTAACAACAAATATGTCGGAAAACGTACATTCTCGTGACGACGCTCATGCCCGGGTGGTTGTGCAGCGGGATGTGCGAGTTGGGCGGCATGAAGAAGATGCTATCGACACACAAACAATAGGAACCACAAGTCAGTCGGTCGGCCAGACGTGTTACTCGCTCATTGCCACCACCTGCATGCACTCTTCACCACACAAAGCAACATACCCAATGTCAATGGTGTCCGATTCCCAGAGCTTCCAGTAGTGCACGTCGTTCATGGTCTGCGCGACCTGCGGCGTGGGCACGTGAATGCCGAAATGGTCGGGCACCATCATGTTCGCGAGCGAGATCACGGGCGAGAGCATGACCTCGAGCTGCTTGAGCGAGAGCTTCGTGTTGGGAAAATCTCCGCGCTCGATGCCCAGCGCGTGCAGCGTCTGGTGGTGCGTGTAGAGCAGGCGATGCACCCAGAGCTGCACGCCCGACATGCCTGAGAGCGTCTGCTCCTCGACCTTGAGCGCCAGCAGGTCCATCTCGCTCGTCTGTGGATTGATATCGCCATTAGCTTCGCCATCCTCCTGGGGCTGCTGTGACTGCTGTTGCCGGAGATTTCGTCGCCGACTGCTCTTCTTGTCGTTGCCGGACGTGGACGTCGCGGGGGACGACACGTCCTGTGACGGGGCCTTGGGTCCAAAGATCGCGATTGTCTGGCTGTCGCTCGTGCCTTTGCCACTACTGCCATTGCTGGTTGTGACTGCTGAGGCTGATGTTAGGCCGTTGAACGTCGGCTGCGTGTTGGCGATCTTCTGCGGCCGTGGGTTGCCGTCCAAGTCAAAGTCCGGCTCGGCGAGACTGTTGCGGATTGACCGCGGACTGATGATTGGGCTGCCGTTGCACTTGAAGAACTGGTGCGGGTCGCCCACGATACCGGCGGCTGCCTCGCTGGACGGCACATCGATCTGGATCTTCTTGGTCTCCTTGCGGCGCGGCATATTGTGAACACTTGTGTGGTTGTAGCGTGTAGCGGTGATCAGGCGGTGATGGTGCTGCGGGTGGAACTGCGGCCTGTGCTGCTGGGCCTTGTGCTGAACCTGTGGCTGCTGCGACTGGCGGAAGTTGAACTCGGCCTTGAAATCTGCGCGCTCGTCCTCCTCGGTTTCGTCACTACTGCCGCTGCTGCTGTTGTCGCTGTGAACGCTGGCGCTGGGCTTGTGGTACGGGTGGTACGGGTGGTGGTGACTGTGGCTGTGGTGATGCGATGAACTGACGTTCCGTGGGGCGGGGGTGGCTGTGGTCGGCGACGCGGCGGCTGCTGCTGCTGCGGCGAGGGTCGCGAGGCTGGCGAAGAGCGAGACTTGCGGGGCCGCAAGGGCAAGTTGCTGTCGTTGCTGTGAGTGTTGTCGTGAGAGACCTGCGTGTGTCGCAAATGGAGAAGAAGAACGTGCGTGCGTGAGTCTCTTTCTACCGAAGGCGGTCGCATTGGCGCCGCTGTTAGATCCGCTCGTGGTCATGCCCAGCCAGCTCCCTCGTGGGCATCGAGCGCGCATGCGCGCTCCTCGCTTTGCAGTCTGGTGCGCTCAGTTTGGAGCACGCAAGCGCAAATGCACAAGCAAGGGGAACAAGCAAGCAGGCCACGCAAGCAAGCAAACAACACACACCCGAAGCAAGCAAACAAGCCCTTGAGCGCGCGTGCGCTTGTCGTTGTGAATGCCTAGCGGCTGCTGAGCGCGCGTGCGCTTGTAAAAACACACACAAGCAGGCGAGCGCGCATTCTTACCTTCCGTTTCTTTAACAGCGCACGTGAGGAGCGGGCGGCAGTCGCATAAACACACTCCGCACGCGCGTGTAAAATAATCGCCCGCAAGAAAAAAGTGTGTGTTGCGCTGCCGTCTGTCTGTCTATTTGTTTGGCTCGCGACTCGCGAGCTTGCTGGTCGCAAGAAACAAGCAAGCGCAACAAGCCACGCGCGCTGACCGTGCACGTTTCTCTTCCACATCAGCCACCTTCACGCCGGCTTCCATGGTAAATTCGAATTGAGACACTCATAGGAGAAGACAGTTTCCATTTTCGGGCTAATTCGAGCAACTCGACGTGAAGAGTCTCAAATACATGCGGGCGAAATGAGAAATAAGAAATGGTAAATTCTCACAAATTTCCGCTGGGAGGTTTTATAAAAAGCACCGCCCTTGTCCGCCCACGGCAAAGCCAATTTTTCACAAAGGATTCGATTTTTCACGAACGACTCGGAGATCAACGAGATTTCAAGCAGCAAATAGACAACGGACGTTGCACATTCGGGCTTCTCATGTTTGGAAGCCCGCGAGCTTCTCTCCTGTGTCCTCCCCCCACATTCTTTATTTTGAAAATCAGTCCTCAGAATGGTGTTGAACGAATTACTAATTATATACGGGCGAGTTCCCTTCACATTCAACTGCAACTGCTCTCCACGCTCTCGTTTGACTGAGGAGCGAGCTACTTATTGACCAACGCAACGAGGGCAGTAAAACTTGAATACTCGAGTACTCGACGTGAGTACGTGGCTATGAGCCCAATGACAAATTGTTTGCAGCATCAATGAATTAAGAACACAACCATTCACATCACGAGTGAGAGAAGGTCAAAGGGATATCCAAAAGGAGTACCGCTTGCACTTCCTTAACAGCGATGACTGAGAACAATGGGTCATGTGTTCGAGCACCAATCTGCAGAGCAAGAAGCTGTACCATATCTATGAGTAGAGTCAGATGGTGCAAGAATCGACTTAGCAGAAGAAGGAGTACAAGGGGTGCGAAGCAGGTGAAGGTCAAGGAAGTGTCGCTATTGATCGGCACGTGTCTCTGGACTCGTATCGCTTTAGCTCTCTTCAAGTGTTGACAGTTGTGCAGACCAGGATCAGGTGCGGTCGACGATAAAGAGTCGCACATGGGACAGAGATTGAACTTTCAGCTGAAAGCAACACCCTCTTGCACGAGCCAAGCGTGATAAAGTGAAGCCTTTTGCTAACAGACCCCTCCTGACGTGGATACAATAAGCGGCTACTACTTTGAGACCGAGATAGCCTGACAGACACTCTCTTTGACATGAAAGAATGACCCTTAGAATGACCTTTTAGTGCAAACGTTAGGCACGTGCCGTCTGTGATTAGCACATGTAGCAGTTGAGGATTCATTTAGCATAGTTACGAAATCCAAAAAATCCAGTGAAGGTAAAGGTACGGCGCGGTTGATGTCATTCAACAAGGGCGCGC
>JAASGO010001109.1:0-10365 GCA_023334245.1 Globisporangium cederbergense | reverse complement strand
CGTGAAGGCCTTGGGACGAGATGCGCTCGTTCACGTTTGTGCGCTGCCTGAACAGGGATTGCAGTGCACAGGCGCGCTGGCCCAGGCCTCGCCAGTGCTCCGTGTCGTCCTTGAGCACGCGCCAGATGAAAAACGGGCACATGCAGCCGATCGCGAGCTGCGTGTACGCCAGGTTGAACGCCAACTGGATGTGCAATAGCTTGAACGCGATGGTATACGAGTGCTCGAGCACGTGTTGTGAGATCGCAAAGCCGCAGTAAAGCCGCAGCGCCATCTTGCTAGAGCGCCCCGGCGGCCAGATGAACACATACACGAAGATGGGGAAGATGAGCGAATGTGCGATCGTGAGCAGCCAAAAGTTGAAATCCGCTTTCTCGGCCGCATTGTGCTTGACAATGTACCACGCAACCGGGATCGTATAGATCGAGAGCACGAACGTGATGCCCACAGCTCGACGTAGAGCGGGCAATGTCACGCTCTTTTGGAGCATGAAGATGATCACGAGCAGAAGCACGAATTGCCGCCCAGCGTAGAAGCTCTCGGACGGGATCGACGGGATCTCCGGCGGGTAAAAATTGGTGATGAGTGAGGCGGCAAAGTAGACGCTGTAACCACCCGTGGCGCCTCCGAGGATCCAGAGCAGCGGCTCGAATGCTGGCAGAAGGACCTTGCGCGCCGCGTTTGAGTCGCCACGCAGTGCGACGCTCCGATTGTGACGCAGGTAGGCGATCATGGCGAGGCAGAGGAGGCAGAGCACCGAGTAGGTGGCGAGCAGCACGACGCAGAGCGACGTGATCTTGGTCTGCATGTACGCGAGCAGCGCCGCGGCCTGGAACGTGGCCAGGTCGACGGGGGAAGAGCTGCTGTTGGAGTCCGACATTGTTGATGAACTAGGATGGAGCCAAGTACTGGAGACGTACGTGCCTGGGGTTCAACGGCCTTTGAGATCGAGGTCGAGGTCTTCAAGGGAACGGCTCTCTGCTCCAACGGAAGACGGCGAATTGAGAACTGACTGACGGATAAGGGAAGCGAGACGAAGGCATTCAGTCGCGCGGTCTCTCTCTGGTATGCGTGTCTTCCTTGACTCTCAGTCTCTTCTGGTTGACTGAGGCACCGAAAGATAGAAAGAAGCTGCGTTGAACCGTGCCTCCTGTTGTTAAACATCATAGATGTGAGTCGACTTGGATTCATTTTCGATATAGAAGCGAGTATTCGGATGGAGGTCAATGAGCGGATGCACTTGCTTGTTCATTGCCAGATCGACCGGATGGATTAGAGAACGGATGGAGGCTAGATAATAAGGTCAGCCTGATTACCAAAGCGCAGGCGATGGAAGAAAGCAAAGCATCAGCAGTATGATGAGTGCAGCCGATTTGATGGGCGAGGCTTGCAGGGGGCGTGCCGAGTTTCATCGCCTGAACTTCCAGAATTTTAGGTTGGCTCCCAGTTGTCACCACGGTATTTCTCGTAAGGATAACACACGCTTTGTTCACTCGGAAGGTAGTGATCGAAAGGGGCTCGGATGGTCAATCCTTTTATCGGAGCGAACGAGTCGGGATACTCTCTGGTTTCGTTTTGTCAGAGTCTCTACCTATTTTACGCCACCGCCACCGGTTGGCAGCTCTGGAGGTCTGGAGGCTGTCCCACGTCTCGTTACGAGATCAAATCCTCGTCTCCAGCCATCCAACACGCACGGTACGTGAGATTCCCAGGCCCAGTCGGGATTGGGCATAGCCTCTCAACACGCACGGTGGTCGTTTTCTTCGACGCGCTTATGGCGCCGTCGTGCATCGCAGTGAGCGGGATCGTAAAGAAGTACAGTAGGTAGTTGGTCTTCGTCTTCGTCAACCGCACACCCTTTGCTTGTTGAGCCGCAGGCCTTGTGAGGGGGAGGGGGAACGCTGTTCTTGAAGACGAGGTCTCTCTACTGAGAGCCCAAGCTCCTTGATTTGACAGACCTCGACGTGGCTGCAGATTAGCATTGCGTCCTTGATGCACATGCTGCTACTGGAAGCTCAGTTCAACTCGCTGAACGGGTTTACAGAAGAGATCCTCACCCCCGCGTAGCCCCAGGACGTCGGCCCACTGCGATTGCCATGATCCTCTTGGGAGAATGAGGCTCATGCTCACGAAAATGTTGCGTGAGTGTGACAAGTCAATGGGAACGACATGAGGTTGCTTGAATGTGAACGACCAAGAATCCCTCAACCCAGCATCATCACCAAGCAACACAAAAAACGCGCCAAGATGGGGCGCGGCAAGGCGTGCGGCGGCTACGAGTCCAAGATGGCGCGGTGCGCCTTCGTTCATACGTAACGATATAGTGCTAGCATAGTGTACGTGGCGAGCGCTAACCCGCCTCGCTTTCCATCCCTTCCATCGCCAGGTTCATGCTGCAGCGCAAGTGGCAGTACGAGGTGTCCAAGGTCGTCGCGCGGGCGCGGCAGCAGAGCAGGCAAGTGCAGCAGCAGCGCAACTCGGCGCTCGCGCAGCAAGGCGATGACTCATCATCTTCCTTTCGTAAGCGTAGAGTGCGCGTGGACGTGGTCAAGGCGCTCATGAACGCGCGACTGAAGGATGACCACGTCGAGCGCATCAAGATCAAGAGCGCCGAGCACATCGCGACCCAGCTCGAGCAAAGCTCGCGCGTGCAGGACTTCACATCGCTGCAGGACCGGTACGTGCGCACATGTTGATATCTGTATGGCGATTCGATTCACTACGTGTATGTGTGCTAATTAACCGTTCACTATGACTGCTCAATCAATGTCTTACAGGTGCCTGTACGAGATCGCGCGGACGTTCGACTGCTACTCATCTACGTGTCCGTTTACAGAAGAGTTCTTTGGGACGTTCGAGCCGTGGATGATCACGCGCCTCTCCGAGCTTACGACTGCATTCAAGACCATGGGCGACACAAACGTGGCGCTCTTGCTGCAGCAACCGACCGAGGCGCTCACACTGGGCTTTGTGCGCGACGAAAAGGCGCTTGCACCGCTCTTTGCACAGCACGAGAGCGACCGCCAGCGCATGGCGTGGCAGCTCAACTCTTTGGGCGGCGGGCTGCAGCAGCAGGTAGACTCGTGGGACGAGCTGGATGTGGACGATGTCGATATTGTGCACACGCACGACGTCGTGCACCTGCAGACGCTGGAGCTCATCTCGTGCGGAGGACTCACAGTGCAGTTCGCCTCGCGACTGACGCTCGAGCACCCGTTCATTGAGCACTTGAAGGTCATCGACTGCTTCGACACGCTCGATGGTGCAGACGGCGCGGCGCTGCTGCGGCAGGTGACCTCGTGGCGCAACCTCAAGACGCTGCATTTCTCCTGGTGCTGCTGGCTCACGACCGAAATGCTCGTGACGCTCGCGTATCTGCTGCTCGAGCCGCGCGCGCCTGCGCTCGTGGAGTTCCACGTCTCCGACTGCTTCGACGTGCTCGAGGACTACGTGCGCTCGCTCTTCCTCGAGCTGCATCCGCACATGCGGCTCACGTTTTAAGGTCGTCATACGCGCCTGATCATCGTCCTATATGATAATAATATGTCACGCATGTGCATGTAGCTCATGAGCTTGCATGAAGCTGGCCATGTTGCCGCCCGCATTTTCAGTCCGACGTTGAAGTCCACACTGAGTTTGATAAAGTCGAAATGACCTACTCTGCTCCGCGTGTTGCACTTGTTTGGTGTATGCCAGACAACGAGCAAGTACAACGCAAGTGGGTTAGATGTAGGTTATTGTGCCTTTTCGTGGTGAAGGAAAAGAGAAAGCGGAAACCAGAAACCAGAAGAGAAGCCACCAAGCCACGCAGCAAAGAAGCCCAAGGACGCCTGCATAACAGACATGAGCCTCTCCGGCCCGCTGTACCGGCGCACGCCGCGGCTCTTCAACAAGAACAAGCCGGGCGACTGGACGCTCGTGTGGTGCGAGCTGCCGCTGGAGCAGGGCGAGGGCGAGCTCATCGTGTACCAGGAGCAGCACAGCCGCCGCAAGCTCGTGACGATCCCCGTGCGCGACTGCGACATCGCCCATGTGCGCAGCGACGGCCGCGACTGCGTCGAGATCACGATCAGCAAGTCCAAGAAGGAGACCTTCTCGTCCCACGAGTCGAGCTTCGATGTCGACTGGTGGTGCGTTTGCTTTGTATAAGATCGCGCCGTGGTAACTGTGTACGTCACGTATTAAACGCTACCAATGTGTGTACTGTATGGTATTTAGGATGAATACACTACTGTCGGTGAAGCGCGACCTGGAGCTCGGCATCCGTCCGCGCGCGTTCATCGTGTGTCCGCCGACGCTGGAAGCACCCGCGAAGTACAAGTCGATCAAGCGCGCGCCCAGCAGCCAGAACCTCCATGGAGGCGCAGCGACGGCATTCACGCGCCCCACGCTGCGCCGTCGACAGCCTACGCTCACTGCAGGCGTGGCGCTCTTTGAGCGCTTCACGATCTACGAGACCGCCACGGTAAGCGATTCATGTGGGGTTTTGTAACAACGTGTGCTCGGAAAAGGATCCTAACCTATATTGCAATGTGTGTGTGTTCTATGCAGACGTTCTATGTGGTGTGCTCGGATCGTCACTACTCTCGCTTTCGGCTGCTTGAGCTCAATCGCATGGTGGATCGCCCCAAGTGCCTGAACGAGATCCTGACGGAGGACACGAGCCTATACTCGTGGAAGGAGATGGAGGAGAAGTTGCAGCTGCTCACGGAGCTCGCCAAGACCAACGGCGACGGGAAGCTCATGCGCGCGTTCACGGCCGTCGCGATCGTCGGCTGCATCCGCTTTCTGCGCGACTACTACTTCATCTTTGTGACGCAACGCCGCAAGATCGGCTGCATCGGCGGCAACTTTATCTACGGCATCTCGGCGACCCACCAGCTGAATGTGAGCCGCCCAAACCAGGACGGCAGCGCGTGGACATGGCTCAACCGCTGGTTCAACCCGAGTCCCGAGGAAGAGGCTGAGGCACGGTACCTAGGGCTCTTCCATTTCATTGACCTCACGAAGGACTTCTTCTTCAGCTACTCGTACGACATCACGCACACGCTGCAGTACAACATGACGAACGAGCGCTCAGAGCCGTCTGAGATGTTCACGTGGAACTCGTACCTGACCCAGGAGCTGACGCAGTTCTTGAGTCCGGGGGCTGCAGCGGACTTGGTGATCCCGATCGTGCTCGGCAGCTATGAGCAGCGCAAGTGTTCAGTGTTTGGTCGCCTGATCAGCGTCATCCTGCTCGCGCGGCGCTCACGCCACTTTGCCGGCACGCGGTACTTGAAACGTGGCGTGGCGGACACGGGAAAAGCTGCGAATGACGTGGAGACCGAACAGATTATCGAAGACGAAAACATGGGCGCGGGGAAGCTGAGTTCGTTTGTGCAGTACCGTGGTTCGATTCCAGTGTTCTGGTCCCAGGAAACGTCGGCGACGCTGCCAAAGCCGCCAATTGTGTGTACGTGGCTTGCTGTGTTTGTTGCTTACCTGTTGATATGCTTGCTTTTATGCTAACTCTTTTGGCATCTTGTTGTGAATCCTAGTGAACCGCGTGGACCCGACGTACACTGCGACGAGAAAGCATTTTGCGGATTTGTTTGCACGCTACGGGTCACCGATCGTGGCGCTGAACCTGGTGAAGCAGTCGGAGAAGAAAGAACGCGAGGTGCTCGTGGGCAAGGAGTATTTGAATGCAGTCGAGTACCTGAACAGCTTCATGCCACTTCCGCACCAGATTCGATACGTTGCGCTTGACTACTCGAGACTCTCCAAGCAAAAGTCGCTCGACGTGTACAAGTCGCTGGACAAGTTTGCAGTGTGGGCGTTGGAGCAGACTGGTTTCTTCTGCAGTGCTCCAAAGCGCCATGTGGGCAAGAAGGCGAACAAGCGCACCGCCGATGTCATCTTCGCGAATACCCCAAAGAGCAACAATAGCTCGACCAACGAGCTGGGAACGCTTGAGAGCTCAACGGAACTGTTTCACGGCAACGAGCGTCCACTATCGCCCACGATTCCTCGCAAGTCCGGCGACTGGCTCGAGCAAAAAGGTGTGCTTCGCACGAATTGCATCGACTGCCTGGATCGCACGAACGTGAGCCAGTTTGCGGTCGGCATGCGCGCGCTGGGCCAGCAGCTCTTCGCCATGGGCATCCGCAACACGCCGTTGTTGGAGAACTCGTCGCAGCTCGTGCGTGTGCTCACGCAGCTCTACTCTGCCGTTGGTGACGCGATTTCGATGCAGTACGGCGGCTCGGAGGCGCATAAGAACGTCAAGAACACGGCAAGTCGCGAGAACTTCAAGCACCGCGAGCTGCTAACGTCGATTCGACGCTACTATAGCAACTCATTCACGGACACTGCGAAGCAAGATGCGATCAACATCTTCCTGGGCCACTTCGTGCCGAAGGAGAATCAGCCGCCACTCTGGGAACTGGAGAACGACTACTACCTACACAACTTTGAGGTTCGCAACGGTGCTGCTGCATGTGATGAGATGCGCAAGAGTCTGGCGTGGCATCTAGAAGGCCGGCGCCACCACAAGGCTTACGACGACGATGCGTCGCTGCTTTCTCCAGCAGAGACGAGCTCGAGCAATGAATACGAGTTTGTCGAAGAGATTGACGAAGACACAGAAGTAGAGAAGGCACGTGTTCAGGAACGACGAGAGGCGTACATTCGCGAGTGCAAGCGTCTTTTGGAAGACTGGTGGAAAGACCCGCTTGAAAAGTTTGAGCGTCCAAAGTTCGCATTGAGCAGAGTTCACTCCCGACCACGACTGACAGCTCCCGAAGAAACTGACTCGGATGATGGTGCTGACGAGCGCGCTGATGTCATTGAAATCGGCGCTGATTCAGGTGGTGAAGAGGTGATAGCCGCAGAGATTCGAGCGATGCAGCTGGCGATGTGTGCGCCGTGCTCGGATGAGTTTATCCAGATGTATCACCCCGAAGAGCTCACTTCATTCAAGAAGACGCTCGGATACCAGTTCATGAACCCACTCGAGTCGCACGACCAAGAAAAGACGAGAAGCGAGAGCGCGAGTTCGGAATCCCTGATCTCGGTGTCGGCCTCAACTCCGACGAATACTCGCGGTGGCGGACTGCATGGAAGAAGCATCAGCACTGAAGAGGTGTTTGGGGACAATTCGGGGATGACTCGTCGGTTTTCGTATAGGAACCTTGGAAACAGTCGGTCTGTACGAAGTATGAGCGCTCCGGATTTCGCGGACGACGCTGATCGCCCCGACTCGCTTCGACGTGGACGAGACAGTGCTCGTGAAGGACGAAGTGTGGTTGATCACGACGAGCGCGGAGCTGAGCATCGAGGCTCGATTCGCTCATATGTCCACGACAACGGGACGCCAACGCATTTGGCGAAAGGCGTTCTGAAGCACAACGACGACTTCGAGGATTCCGGTCGCATCATCAGGTACGTGCATCGTTTATTGATTGAGTGAAAGCTGTGATCTACTACTACGTAGTATCTAGAGTCTCTGATGTGATGCTACATGATTGCTTTGTTGTTTGCAGGAAACGCAACTTTGTCGGTGATTGTACAACGACAACCCCAGACAGCATCTACGAAACGTACGTAACCTCAATATTTTTGCTCGGTTGCCTTCCTGTGACTAAAAATCTTGTGATTGTCTTGTATTTGATCGACCGATACAGGTATGTCCAGTCTTCGAAGACGCCTCTGATGTGGGAAAACGACAATGAGAACGTCCGCATTTTCTTCGAGTCGTACCTGCGAGACAACAACATCAATCCGAGCGATGCGCGCAGCCTTCGCGAAGCTCAAGTTCGCTATGGCGCAACATACAAGATCCAGAGTGGGCCATACCTCGGACTGGACCAGAATGTGAAGATGCGAGAGATCATCGCAATCAAGGGGCTGAAAACTAATCCAGAGGAACGAAAGTACGTGTTCTATGCCTTTGAGCCACTTGGCGAATGTTCCTTACTGACTTGTGACTCGTACATGTTGGAACTGAGCAGGTTCTACCAAGACACGCTCGACTACAAGAAATTGGTGCAAACCGGAAAATCGTCGATCCCAGCTGAGAGTCTGGAGCTTTACCAGTCGTTTTTTGACGACGAGTTGCCGGATGTGAGCATCTACTCATCGCCGAGAGCGAGTGGTGGCAAGACAAACTACGTGAGCTTCGCTGCGACAGCGGCCGGATCGCCACCGGTGTCCTCTTCGTCTTCCTCTGCGGTCGCGAGCTCAGAGCTGTCACTCGCAGTCGCCGCCTTTGACGACCCAGCCCAGGGCGCTGGTACTACTACTACCACTGGCTACCCACAGAAGCCGCGCAAGATCATCGGCCCTCGCGGCGTCCGCATCGGCAACTGCGACCTGGTATCGGTTGGCGCGCTCTTCAAGCTCGATGGCGGGCGGGACCAGGACTTCATCCTGTTCAACGAAGCAGCGGCCGAGCACTCATTTGGCGAAGTGATGAAGAACGAGACCGAGCTGGCATTCACCAAGTAAATCAAGGCATTTGAAGGTTGCGAAGGTATGAGTCGGAAAGGTGAATCATTGAATGGTGTCTTGTATTGTGTATGCTTCGGCTTGTTGCGATTAACTGCGTAGGGGGTGAACATTAGAGGTGCGGAAGAGTGGCGACACTCGAGTTCGTTTCACTACAACCCAATGCCAATTGATAAGGTTTCTACCTTTGGAAGCAAAGGAGCTGCAGACGAGGAAGGAATCAAGGAGAAGCGACAAGATTGCGGAAGTTGAGCCGACTTGATGTCTGGAAAATGCGTAAATGTATCGTGGCGTTCCAACTCCACGACAATGATGAAGAGGAGAGAATAGCTCCAGAGGCCACATCACGAGCGCATTGCTTTCTGGCGGTGCTAATGATGTAAGCAGCATTGATAGCCTTTTGTGCTTGCTCTTATGATGAGCGTGGGTGTTTCTTCTACGAAAGCGCGTGTTGTACTTTCGCGCTTGCTTGATCTACTCTCCTATATGTTTATATCCTTCCTACTTTTATCATATATATATTAGTATCCCTAAATAATTCGTTTGTAATTGTCGCAATATATTATAAATCTTTATAAAATGCTTCAATAGTGCTCAGAAGCACAGTCTCAAAGTTGTTCGAATTCGATCCTTTAGCCACTTCCACTCGGAAAAGCTTGACCTCCACCACCAAGGAAGTTCCATGAGCAGCAAGCATTGCTCACTCACTCACTCACTCACGGAAGGACATCCAGCGTTTCTTCCGCAGATCCAATGATGCGATAGTTTCGATGGCCAACCAACGTTTCGCCGCCGCAGTCAGTCAGGTCTCACGCCACTCCGTTCATTTGCGCTTTTCCCCCGTAACGGAGTGACGAACTTCGCCGATCGAGACCAGTCAAGCCACTATGCTGCGCCAAATCCCTCCCATTGTTGTTGCTGGCCGCAGTTTCGACTCGGGCATATTCCTCCGGTACCCACGCCAGCAGCAGCTCACAACCACCCGTTTGCTCCAAGATCAGCTCAGTACCGCCACTGAAGCATTGACGCCAAGCCCAACACCGTCGCTGGTCTCCGAGGAGTACGTGCAAACCAACGTGATCGCGCTCTCGGTCGTGCTGCTCGTGAGTTACGGCACCATGTGTCTGCTCTGCGCCGCCATGCTCGTGTACATGCGCTATAACCGTCACGTGGCGCACAACAAAGGCGACTCGACGGCGGCGCGCAAGATCCTACTGCCCGCGTTCGAACCGCTCTTCTGGATCCTCTTTGTGGCTACGGGTGCCTACGCGACGTACTTTGCCGTGGCGCTCGCCATCGAGAAGTACGTGCGGGACCTGCCGTCCGTGACCAGCGAGTGCTTCTACGCTGGTCGCATGTTCGTGCTCAACCTCGTGGTCATCTTCATGCTCCAGAAGAGCGTCACTCTCCCCGCATTGCGTCGCGCCGTGCTGCTCACGCTTGTGGCCTCGACCTACACAATCCCCGTCGTGTGGTACACAGTCAAGCACAACGAGGCCGAGCACGTGGAGCTCAACTTTTGGCTTATCACAATGACGCATCTGCTCATCCTCTTGCTCTTTGTGTACGTTGCTGTGTGGCCTCCTGGACGGGCGAGCAAGAACACGCTCCGTCAGTACTGCGCCTTTGTGGTGGTCCAGCAGATCCTCGAGTTTGCCTACATGGCCACGTTCCGGCAGAACAAGATCAAGCTCGGCTTCGCGTTCATATACGCCGACCTGCTCTGGGGCGCACTGTGCCCGTTTTTCATCTGGCGCGTGCTCAAGGACGACACGGAGCACTGGCGAGGCCTGGGCCAGCGCGCCTGTGCACTGCAATCCCTGTTCAGGCAGCGCACAAACGTGAACGAGCGCATCTCGTCCCAAGGCCTTCACG
>JAASGO010001108.1:0-10373 GCA_023334245.1 Globisporangium cederbergense | reverse complement strand
CTCGATCTCCTGGTGGTTCGAGCTGGCGCCCGCAAAGCTCAGGATATGCTCGAGCGACTTGAGCGTGCTGACCGGGAAGACATCCACGAGTGAGCTCACGAGCAGCGACACGCTATTGCGCGTCAGAGGCGACGACGTGCGCTTCAATCAGACAGCTTTGATATGACTCACTTCTTCGGTCACTTTTTCGGTCACTTTTTCGGTCACGTCCCGATCTGCCAACTCCACAAACAGATCTCTCTCGACGCATTCACTCTTTCACAGTCACTCCACACAGAATAGGGTCGGTGACAGGGTACGTTCCTGAACGGATGAAGGACGATCTCAGGACATGTAACCGTAACTGCCTTTCTTGATTCAAAATGTGGAAGTGGTATGTTGAGTTACTGAGCATGATAGTGATTAGTGAATAGCCCGTTCTTAAGTGACCGAGAATACGTTCATAGATACCCTAAAGTGCATGTCAAAGGCGACCCCAATGTATGTACAGTACTACTAAAAGCTTTCAAAAATGATAGCACCGCTTTTGACATGCGTCTCGTAATAAACGGAAGCTAAAGGCGATCATTGTTGTGGTCCACATCTACTCCTTTTTGAATGCGTTTGAGAAGTGACGACCAAAACAATCATTTAAACCAGCATTTGTCGATGTTCATTCTAGTCGCATGGTACCTCCACGATGTTTTTGTGGGCACGTAGATAAGTTGCGCGCAAGACGAGCTAACTGCAGTGTGATATATGGGGGGGACATAGTTGATCATCTTCAGCTTGAAATAGTAGTTGTACGGCTGTCGGCTGTACTTCTTCTCCTGTCTTCCTCCACCAGAGAGACAGCGCCGGCAGGTGGGTTTCGCCATTTTTGCTGACAATTGCGATAACGAGCAGATTGTGTGTAAAATGACCATCAGCTTGATCCTATTTTCGGTTCGTTCCCCTTGTTTCAGTGTGGTGCATCCTATTTTACAACACGTGGAATTACGCGTGTGTGTTGAAACTGCTTCAAACAAAGGGCTCCGCCTTTGACATGCACTTTAGGGTAATTGATAAAAGAAAGAACAACAGTGCACAAGGTTGCTGCAGAGGCCCATACAATTTTCAAAATAAACGACGAGACAGAAAAGAAAGAGCAATCGCCACATGGACCGTCCATACGACTCCATCCAGGAATTCCTCACTTCTCCAGATAACGACCCCAAGACGGCAAGGCTCTGCTGCCAGCAGATCACTCTCTTTTCGATCTCACTCTCCAGTGGTGAAATCGACTCCAGTGATGAAATCGACTCCAGTGATGAAATCGACCAAGCGCAAGCGACCGCCAGACGACTCAGACTCGGACTTTGAAGTCTTTACGCCCCAACTCGCGAGTCTGCGACTGCGTCCCCGAAAGCTACCAGTAAGTGAGACCGTCTCTGTATCCGACAGCGAGCCGAAACAAAAACGCTCATCGGGAACATGGCGTCCCTTCAAGCAACGACTTCGCGATGCCGTCGGTCTCCTTCGGGCACTCTTCTTCGTCAACTTCGACGACGAGCGTGTGTGTTTGAGACTGCGAGGCTTTCTCCAGTTCAAGCAGCGGACCGTGTCCTCGATGGCGTTACTCAAGTTCAAGACGAGACTCTACAGCTCTATGCAATCCGCCATCGAAGACCTTCAGCACGTCATGCCCCAGAGCTTGAAGGAAGATCTCAATGAGCCCGAGCTCCTGACGGCGTTGTCAACGATCCTCGCGCACATATCCTTCGCGGAGATGTCACCGAGTATCGACCACTCGTGGATAAACTGCTGCCAGGACGCCTACAGATTATGGAGCGACTCCTTGGTACGGTGTACACGAACGAGCTGTCGAGAGGCGATGCGCTGCGGGACCTCGAAGGCTTCCGGTCGTGGTTTGCGCTACGCAAGCGCACGCCTGAACGGCTGATCAACCGCTCTCTCGCCGAGCTCCAAGAGTTCCCACACATTCCAGATTGGATAGTGGACGAGCACGACCACATTGCCACGCAGGATGCTTTCGTGATGAAGTCGGAGCGTGCTCAAAAGATGACGGAACTCACCATTCGTAAGAGAAACCTGACCAAGGATTGCAAGGAACGACAAAAGCAGAACGCGTGGTCAACCGACGACGAAGAAGAGTACGAGCGAGCACTTCAAGCTATCAAGGAGGAGAACAAGCCACTGCTCGCGGAGAAGAAACTGCTGCTTCAACGGACTCGCAAGTACCACCTGCTCCCGACGCGATCGCAGCAGAAGACACTTCGGCAGTTCATGGGCACGCGTCGGTGGACATACAACCAAGCCGTCGCGCACTATCGGAAGACGAATGGCTTCAACGCGATCAACCTCAAAGCTCTCTACGTGACGAAGAAGTCCAAAAAGACGCTCGTGTATCCCAAAGGCATGGGTCCTTCACCAGAGTGAGCATATGAAACACCGAGCTCATCGCATGGTATCGTCATGCGTACGTTCCAGACGAATGTGAAGAGCGCGGTCAGCAACCTGAAGAACGGCAACATCAAGAAGTTCACGATCCAGTTTTCCAGCAAGAAGCAGTCTCCCGACTTTACGTTCGGTGAAGAAAGTAAAAACGCCAAGACCAAACAGAACGGGTCTGCGTTCTACCTCTCGATCTCCAAGCTGAAGAATATCCGAGGGAAGATGGACGCGCTCGTGACGATCGACAGCGAGATCGACATCATATTCAACAACAGCTTTTGGTATGTGGCCATCCCTGAAGTCGTCGAGCCTGACTCGTACGAGTACAGAGGCACGTGCGTCGCGTTGGATCCTGGCACGAAGGCATTCGTGACTGGCGTGGACCTCGAAGGAGACGTGCTGGAGTTCGGTCGCGACATCAAGACTCGTCTAAACGCGGTACGGAGTCGTCAGGCAACCGCCCAGAGCACGATGGACAAGTTCAAGAACCAGAAGACCAAGAGCAAGCGGTGGCAGTATCGAGCGTACGTGAAAGCCAAGCGTACGTTCCTGAGCTGCACGGCCAAGCTGGCAAACCTCGTCAATGAGCTGCACTATAAGACGTGTGCGTACCTGACCAAGCACTACGACGTGATCCTGCTTCCGATCTTCAAGACGAAGGACATGGTGAAAAGAAGCATCGCTCGCAACAATCGCTTCAATGAAGGCATACTGAGTCTGAACCACTATCAGTTTCGACAACTACTCAAAGCCAAGTGTGAAGTTCAAGGCAAGTCGCTCGTGGTGTGTTCGGAGATGTACACGAGTAAAACGTGTGGTCGATGCAATCAACTTCATCTCAAGCTTGAAAGTAATGACGTGTTCGACTGTCCGAAGTGTGAGTACAGAGCGGGTCGCGATGAGAACGCGGCGTTCAACATCCTGCGATTCGTGAGTGCTGGAAGTCTGCAGGTCTTTCCCTAGACAAGAAGCGGATCCGCTTCTTCATCGGGTTACAGCGATGAGGTGCGGCGGTGAGAGTTTACTGTTGTCGTCGTGAAAACTCTGCGTGTCATTTATCTACTATTCTGTATGTTGCTTTGCGTTCGTTTGCGTAGAGATTCGTAGAGATTGGTAGAGAAACGTAGAGTTACTGTAACGGTTGAGAAGCGACTACCTATCTTTTTTCTTCTCGACAATCTCGCTACAATGCAGCTGTATGATCACTGCGGCACCCGTGGCAGAAGACACGTACTTGGCATTGTGTGATGCCGTTGGCTCAGATGCCAATGTTAGCTATATGACCAATGTTGTGTATCAATGTGGACCAACTTTGAACACGTTTCTCAAAATGATGACAATCTCGATGGATTTCGTAATAAATAACTCTAGTGCGGCGGTGTGGCACTCAATATACTACCAGACAAAGCACGAAAGTGTCGCGACAACTGTGTTGCGACCTCGACAGCAATGTTTGCTTGCAACGAAGCGTTGCGCTCCTGCAGCATCCCGTATTCAGCCGCGCGTTCTTTTGACTCGTTTGCCAGAGAGTCAATCTGTTGGCGTTGGCATTCAGCATCCGCTTTCAACTTCGACACCTCTGCTTCAAGTCGCTCGACCATCACCCGATCACTGAACTCGGACACCACGGGCTTCATGATTTGCTTCTGCTTGTTGAGCAGCTCGTGCAGATGCGAATGCAGCTTGACAAGATCCTGCGGCGACGTAGACCCGATGGCTTCTCGCGACGCCTCGGGATAGCACGATGGACACTCCGCCTTAACTGGAACTGTGCACGGGATCTCCTTCTTCATCGAGAGCGAGTGTATCTTCATCGCGACGCCAAGAGCAGACTTGGAGTAGAATCTATCTTCTCGGCTGCGAAGAGACTTCTCGTACGCGTTGGCTTCCCGGCTGTTCGCATCAATGTACGCCTTCACAAAGTTGCACCATGCATGGTAATGCTGAGGTGGCGCAACCGCAGGTTGTCGCTTGCCGAAAGCCGAGTAAAACTTGTTCCGAAAAAACAAGTCCACATAATACAGTTCTTCGTACAGGTCCGGGAGCTGAGCGCGATAGATAACGTCGGTGCAGTACAGGCGGATGCCATGCACGGGGTCGCGGTCGCCGTGGTAGCCCCGCTGGTCTGCGTGATAGTCGTCTAACCACGCGCGCCGGAACTTGGACACCTCTCCATGACGCGCGTCCATTTCTTGCAAGCCAAAACGTCGCACAGTGAACATGGCGTCGGTGTCTGGATAACGGACGACTACGAGTGCGTCGGACGGATCGCCACCGCGCTTCACCGGATACTGATGTTGCGCTTTTTGCTTGGAACGTCGTTTCGCGAGATGTTGAGCGCGCGCGTTACAATACAGCGTCTGGGGCGGGCTGTCGTGTACAAGGTTGTCGCTGCTATCATCTTCCGCGGCTGATGCTCTGGAACCCGCCATCTCGTCTTCATATACGCGAACCATGGTCCGCAAGCGCTCTTGCGACGCTTGATCGTATTCTTCCGCCAATCGAACTGTTGCTTGCTCTTCCTGACGACGTTGAAAGTCGAGCTCGGCAAGAAAGTCAATGTCGTACAGTGGCAGCGTAGCCATGACTGGCGCAGAAGAGGGACGAATGACTGGAGCAGTCGCACGGGGCGCAGTGTCGCGCGATGGAGACGGTGCAGACGGACGACGTGTAAGGGCGGGCAGTGGCCCTGCGGTACGAGGCGCGACTGTACGAGGAGTGGTTTGGATTGGAGGCGGGAACATGGGGGGCGCAGTAACAGGCGGAGTCGTGGTCACCGAAGAGGGAGTTGGCGGGAGGATACGAGGCTCACTCGTTGCTTGTGAAGAGTCTGGCGTATCAGGGAATTCTTCAGTGTCGCTCCCATCAGCACTCGAAAGCACAGCCAACGTATCGCTACGGTCAAACAACGAGTCCACGCCGATCGACCGCAGCTGCATACGTGGCTCCGGACATGGGGTCGCATCAATATCATTCAGAAGGAAACAACGAATCCACGCCGATTCTTCTTCCTCAGACATTTGATGCGTACACTCCACAATCCAGTCGTGCTGCTTGCGCTTGAGAGAGAAAGATGAAGACTGAGGGGGCTTTTCGCCGCAGCTTCGAGGTTTTTTTAAAAACCTCGCGTTGCACTTGATCATACAAAAAACAAGTACAACAAACAGCCTATCAGCGAACGGCATTCTCAAGCATTTACAGTCAGCTGTGTATCCCGACTCTTCTTTGACAACTGCTCTAGCAGCGGGCGGTACTCCAAGACGTCTCCACACAATACGTGAGCGAGCAGCGCTGACAGCACTCGGCTGATCTCCGGTCGATTGAGTTCTTCCGTCTTGCTAGTGGGCGATCATTTGTTGAGATCTTGTAAAAAGGTCTGGCAGCGAGCGCTTCAATGGACGCTTGGACTGCAAGAGGGCCAACCACAATACAGACCATTGGTGGAATTGAAGAAATCCGCGGAGTCGCAGGCAGACGCGTTCGTCCTCGACGTGGATGAAGAGAAGAGCTCTCAGTAGACCAAGCGCATCTAGAAATCTTTGTTTGATGAGACGCCGGGTTCCAGACGGACTTTCTCGTTCCGGCTCGCTGTCAGTTTCTGGGACGATCTCGTCGACTGGGACCACGCGCGGACGCTTGTCAGAACGCAAGCGCAGACTCGCAAGTCGAGGCGCAACGTTTTCGAAGTCTGAGTAATCTGAAGGATGCTTGCGCTTGGTCGACTTCATCGCTGGAGAGTGAAATTGAAAGTGAGAATGATCTGCTGGCACTCTTTTTTGGTAGTAAACAAGATAATTCTTCATTTTATGTCTTACGTTTTCTATCACTAGTGTCCCCACTCTTGATTTTGTTGGACAGATCTTGAACAAGTTCGACAAGATCCGCATGTTCTTTTTGACGATGTCGCTCAAGTTCTAGGAAATCTGTATGTTCTTGTTGACGTAGTTTCTCAATATTCTTGAGATCTCTGACTTCCTTGGCAAGTGACAGGTTCTGGCGCTTCATTCGATGAATCTCCAAGCTGGAAGCCGCCACTTGTTGCTGCATGCGCAGGGTCGCGTCGCGATTGAAGAACTCTTCCTTCAGAACATCTTCGTCTTCATCGAATTCCTCAGCCTCCTTTTCATCGGCCGCATCGTCTAGACATCTGACGTCTAGCTGGAACATCAGTAGTCGGATCTCATTGGGAATGATGTAGCGCACTGTGTCTTCATGTCGCGCTTTGATGGGAAGCTTGGGGGAGTCTGGGTAGCAAAATGGGCAGTCTTGGTCGGGACGCACGCCACATGGAATTCCAGCCGCGATCGTTTGTTGATGTACTCTCAGCTTGGCGCCTTCAGCGGTGTGGTTGTACGTTCGCTCACGCGCCTTGTGCAACCGGTGCATCCAGAATGACGGGAATTGGCGATATCCATACACGAACTGCTCCCACGCCTTCATCAACGATGTTGGACTCGACTGCTTTTCGCGCTTCTTGTGTCCCGAATGGTATCGCATCTGGAAAAACAAATCCACATAATAATGATGACGATCGTGCAAATAGCACATGCGAGAGAACTCGTCGAGCGAGTCAATGTGTTCGGGGTCTTCACGGATCGTACTTGAATCGAAGAGTGGAATCGTGTAGCCGTCTTCGATGTGGCCGGTGAAGAGAGGGTCGTAATCCGCCCTCCAGATCGCATTCGTATGGACCAACAGCGCGCGAAAGGGGCTTGGACCACGGACAATAACATCCCTGGCACTCCCCTCTTGCGACTGCTGATCGCCTAACGAGATACCATCCTGGAGTTTGGACTTCCCCGTGCGCTCTGTTCGTACCGCATGCGCAGCGCACGAATCCTGCGTTCTCCAAGCCGACGGTGAGGCACTACAAGGAACACCATTCCCTGCGTGCCCCGTTATCCGAGCCGCCACTGAAGCACTACAAGAGACACCATCCCCTGCGTGCCTCACTGGCGGTGGTGGAGTAGAAGAATCCGCGCCTGGCAAAACGTTCACGAACGACTCCTCATCCTCCGACGATTCCAGCGCGCTGTGAAGATCGCTCTCGATGAGCTGTGTTTGCTGGCTGGCGTTTGCAGATTGTCTAGGTTTCCCCCACTCCGCTGTTCTTGGGGGGCGGGGACCGCTGTCGAGGAAGGGGGTTTCTTCTGGTCGTCTCATCGAAATTTGAGAAATGAATGGTCAGTCCTATATTTGGTATACAAATGACAAGTCATTAGGCTTGTTGCATCTGGAAAGACAAATAACAAGTCACCGAGCATGACCCACCTATGCATACAAATTGCAAGTCGGTGTTAGAATCTGATGACAACAGCACGTCACGTATCTGCTTAGAAATAACTACGTATGTAGCCATGTACGTTTATGGATAACTACTTAAAAAGACAAGAACACTTTTGAATAGTGGCATGAGAAGCAAAGCATTCTTTCTTTTTTATCCTATAATGCATGTCAAAGGCGATGGTGTCCGCCTTTAAAATGCACTTTAGGATATACTCACGATGAGGTTGAACGATTACCTTCACGATCGCTCTCGCGCCGTCCGCCAGCACCATCTCGCCTCGAGAAACCCGGCTGCTTCCAAGCGCTCGCATCCACTGCTCAAATGTGATCTGTCCGTCGTCACAATCCAACTGGCCGTTTGTCTGCTTCTACTCGTTGCCTACTCAACTCAATACGAACTGCCAGTCTATTTCGAAGCCTACTGATGAAGCCTACTGGTGAAGATGCACTGCTATTTGTATCCAATGAGATAGTGAAAATCACAATAAATCGTATAATAACCAATCATATGAAAGGTATATATGGCTTGCACTTGTATGGCATACAAACCCACCTCAAGCTGCCTTTCACGAGACAACGGAATCAAATACAAAACCCTCTCCTGTTGCATTTCACGAACACACACACCTTGGTGGGAGACCAGAAGGCGATCTTCTGGTGCTCAATCTCCTGGTGGTTCGAGCTGGCGCCCGCAAAGCTCAGGATATGCTCGAGCGACTTGAGCGTGCTGGCCGGGAAGAGATCCACGAGTGAGCTCACGAGCAGCGACACGCTGTTGCGCGTCAGAGGCAACGACGTGCGCTTCAATCAGACAGCTTTGGTATGACTCACTTCTTCGGTCACTTTTTCGGTCATGTCCCGATCTGCCAACTCCACAAACAGATCTCTCTCGACGCATTCCCTCTTTCACAGTCACTGCGCACAGAATAGGATGAGTGGCAGGGTATGCTCTTGAACGGATACATTGATAGTGGATCCAAATGGATTAGCCGAAACTCATCTGCAACTGTATCCGCTGCATCTGCTGTGCACCAACTTGTTTTTGTTTCTTTGGCTCTGCGAAGAGCGATGAAGTCGACCAGGCGCAAGCGTCCGCCAGACGACTCGGACTCTGAAGACGTGACGCCCCGACACGCGAGTCTGCGCCTACGTTCTCGAGAGCCACTGCGCCTCCGTCCTGTCAAGCGTCTGCACATGGCTCCAACTGACGAGATCGTCCCGGAGAGCGACAGCGGACCGGAGCGAGAACGCCCATAGGGAACATGGCGTCCATTCAAGCAACGACTTCGCGACGCGCTCGGTCAACTGTGGGCTCTTCTTTGTATCCGATTGGAAGATGAGCGCGTCTGCCTGCGACTCCACGGCTTTCTCCAGCTCCATCAGTGGTCCGTATCGTGGATGGCTCTCCTGCAATCCGAATGTCGACAGCAGCGCTCGCTTCCAGCGCTCCTACAAGATCTCGACAAGTGTGCACCCAAGAACAAGACGGAAGAGCTCGATCCACTGAAGATCGGCCGAGTGCTGTCCGCGCTGCTCGCTCACATACTCGGTAGCGATATCACGCAGTATCGCCATCTGCTGGAGAAGCTGCCGAAAGCGAGTCGACTTGCGACGGATCGCGTGTTCGGAGACGAGTACACAAGAGAGCTGTCGTCTGGAAACAGTCTCCAAGACCTTGCCGGGTTCGAGTCGTGGTTCTCCATCCGCAAGCGAGAACCACAGGTCAAGATCGAGCGTCCTCTCACTGATCTGAAGGTGTTCCCGCACGTCAAGAAATGGAGCGTCGACCAGCAAGCTCACGACGCCAAGCGAGACGCCTTCTCGAGAAACCAACAGCGAGCATGGGAGATGTCTGACATACGAGCTAGAATGAACAAGCTGGCCAGTGAGCGACGGAAGAAGACGTGGAGAGAGAGCGACGAGCAGGCGTACTATCGAGCAATTCAAGAGATTAAAGAGAAGACTGCGTCAATGAAGTCGGAGGAAAAGCTGATGCTGCGTCGAGCATGCAAGTCCGTCTCTTTCCTACAAAAGAGCAAAAGAAGACCCTGAAGCGATACATGGGAACCTACCGCTGAACGTACAACCAAGCAGTCGCGCACTTTCGGAAGACGAGCGAGTCCAATGCGATGAAGCTGCGCGACCTCTACGTGACCAAAACTACCCAGAAGACGCTCGAGTATCCAGAAGACATGTGTCCGCCACCAGAGTGGGCGTTCGACACTCCCAAGACCTTGCGCTACAACACAATGCGAACATTCCAGACGAACGTGAAGGACACGCTGACTAACAAAAAGAACGGGAACATCAGCAAGTTCACGATCGATTTCTCCAGCAAGAAGCGATCGCCGTTCTTCACGATGGGCGAGACCAACCAGCAGGCTTCTATCAAGAAAAAGGACTCCAAGTACCTTCTCTCGATCTCCCGTCTAAAGAACATCCGCGTGAAGATGGACTCGCACGTGCAGATCAACAGCGAAATCGACATCCTGAACAGCAACGGCTTCTGGTACGTCTCTATTCCTGAGTACGTCCATCCGGCTCCGTTCGAGAATCATGACAAGTGTACCGCGCTGGATCCAGGTATCAAGGCGTTTGCAACAGGGGACTTGGAAGGGAACGTGGTGGAGTTCGGACGTGACACGAAGACGCAT
>JAASGO010001107.1:0-10379 GCA_023334245.1 Globisporangium cederbergense | reverse complement strand
CATACAAAGCAGATACAACGCAGAAATTCGAGCTTACGTCACGAGCATACCAGTATTTGTATGGCATATTTTGTGAAAGCTAAGAAGGGAGAAAGTAGTGCTTTGTTTGCAGAAAGTTTTCTCTTCTCGTTCTCATCTTGGTCGAAAATGTCGGAGGACTCCCGATCCAAATTCTGCGTAGTTAATAAAGAGACTTTATAGTCCTTTTTCCGACATGAACTTCCTTCACACCTTTGTGCATGCTTACTCGTTGTGATGCATAATTCGTGAAATGAAAATGTGCTTTGTTGAAATATTGCTCAGCTCGAATATAGTACTGTGTTTGCCTTCGGATCCGGTGCTTAACTCCAGCAGCCAACAACGCAGGCGCTCGCCACCAAAGCCAATAGTCCATCTCCACCCGACTGACAGCCTTAATGGACAACAGCGGGATGGACCAAAGCTCGTTAGCCAATTTGTTGTGCATAGGCTGGCTGGCTGGCTGGCTGACTACCCTCCGTTTCTATGGAAGGTGACGGCTGATGGAGTTCCGCAGTGCCGCCGGCACGGCGTCCGAGCGCGGCAGCGAGTTGGACGCGATGTACGACTCGGCCAGCGTCGTCTCCTCGTCGCAACTGAACGCATAGCCCGTGTTCCGTCGCGATGCGCTCGTGGTCTTGAAGAACTTGGGTGGGATGCGGTCCCAGCCGCCGCCCTCGTTCAGGTCCGACGCCACCGATGAGCTGTACACGCTCGCCGAGAAACTGTCGGCCGTCAGCGGCACGTTGTCCGACATGACCGAGCTCGGCATCCCTCGCGCGGCCTCATATTCCTCGACCACGCTATTATTGCTACCGCTGTTGCTGCGGTCGTGGAGCTGCGTCCCGGCCGAGTTTGTGCGGTACGACTTGACCGTGATGTCGGTGCCGCGGAAGTCGCTCATGAAGCCCGCCGGGTGATGGTTCACGTCGTCCAGTGACATTGACAACGTCTGTTCCTCCACATGATTGATTGTGAGCCGGCGTTGGCGCTTCTCGACCGACTCGGACAGCACCTGGTTCAGCTCCGGGTAGAACGTGCGCTGGTACTGGTTGTAGGCGAAGTGACGCCCGAGCGCGATGACGCACCCCATGAGCACCACCAGCACGTAGCCCCAGCTCCAGACCGTCGGCGCGAAGCTCCCATACTCATCGTACGCGACCTTGAGCTTGGAAAAGTACGCCACTTCGGTCCCCATCGCCGCAAACGCGAACCACGAGAGCACGCTCAGCGACCAGCACGTCAACGACAACACTGTCCAAGTGTCCGAGATTAGCCAGATCTTGAGGTTCACGATCAGCACGGTCATCGAGAACGCGATCATGCCGTACTCGACGCGCGACTCGCTTCCCGGCGCGCTTTCAGACGCGTTAAAGCCAAAGGACATCACGATGAAGATCACGAGCGACTCGAACACGGCAGCGCCGACCCAGCGCATGAACGTGTACATGTTGAAGTAGTACCGCTCAGGGCCCTTTCGGTACAGGTCCGGGTACTCAATGCTGAAGTGCGCCGGCAAGTCCTTGTCCATCACGCCAACCACGATGATCGGCAGGCCTGTGAACGCGACGTTGTACACCTGCACGCCCAGCTCCCAGTAAAGCTTGGACCCTGAGGCACCTGAGAGGTAGCCGTACCAGTACTGCGCCAGCACAAGTGTGATGTTCTTGTAGAACATGTACAGCACGAGCTTCGAGATGCGGATGTAGTTCCAGCGGCCGTGTACCAGCAGCAGCCGTTCCAGGAAGCGGAACTGCGCGATAGCGTAGTCACTCGAGTTCACCGCCTGCATGCCTTCCTGTCCCGAGATACCGACGCCCACATGCGCGGCCTGGATCATCGCCACGTCATTCGCGCCGTCGCCGATCGCAAGCGTTCGCGCAACCGGGATGTTGTCACGCACGAGTCGCACCATCTCCGCCTTTTGCGCTGGAGATACGCGGTTGCAAATCACGGCGCGACAGAGCTTTGCAAACTCCAGCAAGTGTGGCGCAGCGCGATCACTGAGCGCCCACTCGAGTGCTTCACCGTCGATGATGAGCGAGATCTCGAGCTTCGAGTCCGCCTTCCGTTTCTCCTTGTAGTCCCGCCCAGCAGCGTTCAGTCGCGCGATGATCGCCTCTTCGTTCGGACACGTCGTGCAGTTGACGATCACCTGCTGGATCGAGTTATCCAGGAGCGAGCATGCGTACGCAATATTAATCGCCGTCTCTTCCTTGTCGCCCGTGAGCATCCACACCTTGATTCCCGCAGCAGTGAGGTTCGCCAGACACTTGGGGACGCCGTCCTGGAGCTTGTCCTCGATCGCCGTCGCGCCGATGAGCTCGAGGTTCTCCTCGATCTCCTCCATGAGCGTGTCGATCGCGTTCGGCTTGCCATCTTTTCGACGGTCGAGCTCTGCTACGTTGCCCTGCGCCTCGTCAAACTTGATCTTCCACTTCTGGAACCACTTCTCGTCGAGCTTCTTGACCGCGAGTGCCAGCGTGCGCAGGCCGTCGTCCGCGTACACCTCCATGTGGTCACGCGTGATCTTCTTGAGGTGGTCAATGGAGGGGTCGTCCTTGAGACGCTGATAAATCATCATATCCGCACCTTTCGTGTACAGATACAGTTCTCCGTTCGGTCTCCTCACGACGACCGACATGCGCTTGCGCGTGCTATTGAACTCGAGCACGTCCAGCACGTCGAACACCTGTCGCTCGCCCAGTACTTCGATTGTCGCCTTACCGACGCCGCGATTGATGAAGTTGAAGCCCGCGAACGCGGCACCTGCAACCAGCGCTTGCTCATCGGGCGATGACGCGGACAGACGCACTTCTCCCGTCTCTAGCTTCTCAGGAATGACAGTGTGGCACACGGCCAGATGCTCGAAGAACTGCATGACCCTGCGCTGCTGGTCCGTGCCCGCGCCGCCCTTGAGCGCCTTGAAGAACGCTGGGTCGACAAAGTTCACGTACTGCATGCTTTTCATTCCAGGATCCATCTTTGGCTCGTGCGGGATGGGCTTGCCAGCACGCACGAGCGCGGCGCGACCGATCTCCGTCATCCCTGACCCATACGAGATGCCGTTGATCGAGCACTTGCGGAACTCCATGATATTGCACGTGAGCGTGCCGGTCTTGTCGCTGAACACGTACGAGATCTGGCCCAGTTCCTCATTCAGCGCCATGGTGCGCACGATCGCGGGTGTGTCCGTCTCGGCGTGGTACATCTCCTTATCCCACACCATGAACTTGGCCTGCAGGAACTTGACGCTCGTCATGGACACGTAGAGCGAAATCGGAATCACCTGGTAGAGCAGCAAAAAGTAGTAGAAGAGCATCTGGATAAACGACTGCCAGCGCGGTTGCGCGCGCACGTCGTCGCTCAGCTTGATGTACCACGTGTTACGCACGATGTCGTACTGCCACGTGACATAGCACGTCGCCGCGACAGCGCACGCGACAAAGAGCCCGACGCACAGGATGCCGATCATCTTGTTCATCGAGAGCATGACGTCGCTCCACTTGGACGGTGCCGCGCTCGCACTCTGCATGATCTTCGTGTCCGGGCCTGTGTTGAGCACGAGCGCGTAAACCCAGTCCGTGTTGCGCAGGTTGCAGCCACGCAGCAGCACGTTCTTGACCGAGAGCGGCATGACCTCCATGCCGCAGCCCTCACTCACCGTCACCTCGACCTTGCCGGCGAACTTGTTGATGTACGGGTTCGGCTTCTCGAACTTGACTACGCCGCGCAGCAGCATGAGCTCCTGCGGGTTCACAAGCGCGCTCATAGTCGGCTGGATCGCCTGGCGCAGCTTCAGGTTCGTCTCGCCGTCCAGACTCTTGGTCTCGACGTAGCAAATGCCGCTCGCGGCCTCACCCACGGGCTCCGAGACCGCGAGGATGAGCACGTCCGCTGGGATGACCTCGCGGTTGCGGATCTGCAGGAAGTCGCCGACCTTGACGTCCGACCAGAGGTGGTCCTCGATGTGGCCGCCGCGCACGATGTGGCACTTAGCCGAATTCGCCTCGTTATCCGACGCGTGGCGCCGCAGGTCCTCCATGATCGCGAACACGGCGTCGATCGAGATGACGAAGAGCAGCACGGGCGCGTTCGTAGGCATGCCGTACGTGTTGCTAATCATCTTGATGGACTGTAGCACGCAGACGACGAGGAAGAAGAAGTTGGCGACCTTGGAGAAGCTTTCCTTCAGAAACTTGGGCAGGAACGTGATGACGCTGTACTTGGACGTGATCACAATGTTCGTGGCCTTGTCGAAGAACGCATTCCCGGGGCCGTAGTTGAAATATACCTCGCGCAGCTCCTGCCTCGCGGCATCCTCGGCCATGGTCATGGTCGCGCTGCTGGCGTCGATCACGTCCTTGCTGCCGGCGCGCGCGTTCTTCCCTGGGCGCAGGCCACTGCCGATACTGTTCACACCGCCGCCGCCTCCCGTGAGCGTGCGCTTGGCGCGGATCTGCATCTCGTCCGAGTTGGCCTCGCCTGCCATCAGGCGCTGGTTCTGTAAGAGCGCGGGGGAGCCCATCTCGGCGTACATGTCGCTGCTGCTCTGCTTGGCCAGCAGTGGCGGGTTGGACGACGAGCCACCGCCGCCGCCCGTGCTGCGTGCCTGGTGCCGCAGCAGCTCCTCGTCCTCCACGCGCGGGCCGCCGCCGCCGAACAAGCGCGTGACCGGCCGCCGCGGGCTCTTGGGCGCCATGTTCTGTTTCTCTGCGTGCGGGGTGGACTGACTGACTGTGTGGGAAAAAGCGACGACGGAAAAACGCTGGCGTTGCGTATGGTCGTGTCGGATGGCGATACTGCGGGTGTGGCTACCGGAGCGTCAAAGCGAGTCTATTTTTGGCATATTGGTTACCGGGAAGTCACAGTGAGGCTATTTTCGAGCGATCGACGCTAGTCCAAATAGAGAGCCGGAGCGGATCATGATTCTAATGCTTTCCGTGACTTGACATAGTGAGCAGTGGAATCTATTCCAAGGTAGGAAGATCGAGAGGAGATGGGCGAAGTCAAAAAGGCGACGATTATTTCTCTCTCTATTTCACTATATTTTCAAAAAATTATATTTTGCGGCCTTGTCCACTCCGACAGTGATTGGCTAAATATGCTATCGCGTTTTTGTCGAAATCCATTCATGAAGCACAGCGTCTTTTTTTCTTGTTGGCGAGAATGTTTCTGCCGTTCCGGAACCTCTCGACGAGACAGAGGTGCGTGCGTGCACTTGTGCACATGTGTGCTTGCTTCCATGCTCCCATCGATGCAGGTGCATGAGCATGTCGTGATGAACAAGTGCTGACGTGCAGTTACTATTGCTTTTGCGCTTGGACAGCGCGGGCTACGCCGCGCTCTGCGTGGTGCTCATGGCGGGCATCAAGTTCTTGGATGAGCGCACCCCCGAGCACGACCCGCTCAAGGCGACCGACGACAGCCTGGTACGCGATCACTTCCATGCATTCAGAACACTCACCTGCAGTGCGTAGGTGCTGACCTAGAGTGTGTGTGCTTGTGCTAGGCATGGAGCGACATGGACGACCACGCAGCCCGCAAGCGTCGCCGCGACCAGAACAGTACCAAGTAGAGAGACGCAGCAAGGTACAAGCGCGGTCTCAGTGAGTCATCCTATTTCTATTTGGCGTGAGAATAGCGACACCTACAGCGAATGCCGTGTCGCATGACTCAAATGATATTGCTGCAAATATATATAATTAAGAATAAACTCGCGGGGCTGCCTGCTGCGTCGCACTCCCTCGCATGCCCGAGCAACGCGAACACTCGCACGCTCAAGATGTCATGGACGCTATGGGCTATAACAGCCATCCACCGCCGACGCAGCCTCAGGCAGATGAGTGATCGCCGGAAATCTATCGGAACAGGCGCGCGAACGTCTGGATCATTTGCCGCGCGGCCTTCGTGAACAGCATCCTGAAGGCTAATAACACAAAGAGAGTAGAGCGCGTTAGCTTTCAATCCAAGAGGGTATAGTAACATATGAATGTCATGCGCGGCACGTACTTTTCAAACTTGCGTTGCCACCGGGGAGGGCCGCCGTAGCAAAGACGCCGAGCGTGATGAGCTGCGCCGTTCACATGGATACAAATACAAAGTTACTACACCCTGAAGCCACACTTCATTATCCAACTGACAATGACAGAGCATTCCTACCTGCATCACAGAAGTGCAGACGACGAGGACGTAATTGCCCAGCACCAGGCAGCTGTACAGTGTCGCGCCTGCATGGAATACAGGCAGCACCATTTTGCATCAGAACAACAAAGCCATCGAGCCACATCTGTTGTCACAGAAAGCATAGTAGACGTACCCAGCGAGAAGAAGTACGCGGTCGTGAGTGCGAGGCGCTTGGGCTCCAGCAGCCCCGCGAGGAACGCGGCCGGGCCCTTGAGCATCGCAAACGCCGTCATGAGGCACATGCTCCCGAACGTGAAGCTCAGCGCGAACTTGGACGGGCGGACCATGATCTGCAGCATGGAAGAGAAAGCAACAGAGAAGATTTCGTTGGACCACTTAGAAGATAGAGAGAAAGTTGAGCTCCTTCACCCAGCAAGACGCACCAGTGGGAGGAAAATGGACGCCATGCCAAAGAACATGAGCCCCATGAGCGTCATCGCCACAAAGTACTTGAATCGCGTGTTCCTGGTACGGACAGCAAATGAGAATACACGTACATCACTTGGTCAGTCATATACAATTGGTTTACAGAACCAAACGCCCATCCAAAACAAAAACGTACCAGCTCATGGTGGGCAGAAGCGAGTTCTCCGTGTTGGACTTGCGGCGGAAGAGCGGCCATGTCGCCGTCGCACTCTCCTGGTCCTCCGCCTCACCACGCTGCTGCTGCAGCCCGCTCTCCATCGCCTCCAGGTCCACGGACGACGCGCTCGTGGACGCAGTCGACGATGCCGGTGACGTTGCACCACCCTGCACGGCGTTCATGGTGACGTCGCGCGCCGACACCCACATCTTCTTGAGTGAGAGCTGCGCGGCCGTTAAAGAAGCGCTGGCGGTGGTCGAGCCCTCTGCATTACCAGAGACGCCAGATGACATGGCGGCGAGCGGAGAGGCGCTCAGCAGACTCTGGAAGGCCGCGCTTGCCGTCGTCGCCGGGCGCTTGTTGCCCCACTGCTCCCACGCGCTGCTGCTGTTGTTGTTGCTCATGTTCGTTCGTTCCAGCTTGCTTTATGTGTCTGCTGACGCTCTTTGTGAGCAATTTATATAATTTACACAGGAAGAGACAAAAAAGGATTCTTCCGGTTCAAAACAATAGACGACGCCCAAAAATTGTCGCTCTTGGAGATACTGACAGAGGGCGAGGGAGTTACATCCGTTTTAAGAACCCTGCCTTCCCTTTTTCCGACACAAAACTCCCCCTTTGCTGTTTTGCCATTTTCGACGACGACGACGATGGCGACAGCTCCTCCGACCCCAGAAACGCAGGCGCCAGCCGCAGCAGCGCGCGTCGCACTCAGCACTCCAGCGACTCCCACAACCGTCGTCCACGCGAATACGACCGCGAGCGCCAGCTCCACGCCCGTGACGTCCATCGGCGGTAGCGGCCGCAAGAGCCGCGCGGGCCGCCGCCCGAGCCCCGTCTGGAACTACTTCACGGCCATTCGCACAGAGCACAACACGGTGCACGCGCAATGCAAGTTCTGCGAGCGGCGCTGCGCGGGCGTGGCAGCGCGCATGGTGCACCACGTCGTGAGCAAGTGCCCCGCGGCCTCGCAGGATGCCGTGGACGCGCTCAGCAGCGAGGCTGCGATGCTGGCAGCCGCGGCTGCCACAAAGAAGCGCAAAATCGGTGAGAACGCGAGCAGTGACAGCGTGAAAGTCAAGAGCGCTCCTCAGCCGCAACCACAACAGCCTCACCAGTATCAGCCTGTTATTAGCGAAGTTAGCACTGCGGCTGTGGCTTCGATCGCTCTCCCTCCTGCACCTGCAACCACCGCCGTCGTCGAGTACGCCGCCGAGCAGCAGGTGGCGATCGCGCACCAGAAGCTTGTGCTCGCGTGCGTTTTGAACGACATCCCGCTGCGCTTCGTGGAGGACGAAGCGCTCATGGATGCCTTCTCGGCGCTGCGTCACGACTTCCCGCGTCTCACGGAGCAGGTGGCGCAGAACGTCGTGCTGGAGGACCTCTACCGTGAGATGGTGACGAGCGTCGACGAGTCACTGCGCCACCTCGAGCACTTTGCGATCACCCATCGCCACTCTCCAGAAGCCCACGCATCTCGTGATCAGTGGCTCGGACTCGACGGGAAGAGCGAGCCCCTTCTTCTCGCTCAGCTCGGCAGTAGTGACAATGCTCAGGAGCCTAACGCGGCCTCGCTTCAAGAGCGACTTGCTACGGCGGAGACGCTGTTGGCCACTCAATGCGCGCGACTCTCTGCGACGACGACCGTCGGCTTCTGTACCGACGATCCGGAGCTCTTTTCCCACTTGCGCACGCGTCAGCACGCACCGCCACCGCCGGCAGTCGACGACCAGAAAGTGCCGCTGGCACCGGACTCGGAGCCGTCGCCGCGCCTCAAATCGCTGTTGCTGGGCACGTGTCTGCTGCAGCAAACGATGCTACTGCACACACAGTTGCTGGAACTCGTCCCGTCGATTGCCACACTGCTGCAAGAGGCCACCACGCTGGTCTGCGCGCTCACGAGCCACCCGCGCCTGAGCAGCAGCCTTCGCGCGGCCCTGCTCGACCTTACGCAGACCACTTCTGCTGCCAGCGCGGCGTCGACAGGCCAGGCCAAGTGGGACGTGTTTGTTCGCCTCGCGAAGCGCCTGGTGGCGCTAGAGAGCGAGCTTCGCGCGTTCTGGACGCGCGAAGGCGCGACGACGACAACGACTGCTGCTCAAATCGAGGGCGTGGAGGACTCTGAAGATGCCAACGCCCTGCCACCGCACCGCGCCGCCTTCTGGGACGAGTTGCGTCAAGTGGACTCCCTACTCGCGCCGGTGAGCTGGGCGTTGACGCTGAGCGAGTCGGACGTGGCGCTCTCGGGCAGTGTGACGTCGGCCCAGTTCGTGCTGCTCTGGCTTTGGCTGCTCTCGATCGTGCACACATCGCCACTCGTGTCCGCGGACCAGCGAGGCGCGTTTACGACGCACGTGATCACTAATATCCGCAAGCACGTAGATGACCACCAACTCGCGTGCATACTGCTAGACCCGCGCGTTCACGGCGCGGGCTTGTCCGCCACAGGCAAGCGCAAGGTCAAAGCGCTCGTGGTGCAGGTCGCTGCACGCGTGTTCCCGGACGCAAGCTTCCAGGTCTCGGGTGCGAGCGCGCGCACACAGCTTCTCGCGCACCTGGGCGACTACGCGGAGAAGACGTCGCAGTTCGCCGACGACATCGCGTGGGAGATGAGCGCCGGCAAGGCCGCCGAGTTGTTCTGGAAGGACTACGTCGAGGACGCGCGCGAGCTTGCCAAGGTGGCGAAGGCGGTGATCAAGTTTGTGCCGCACGTTGCCTCCTGTGCGGATGTGAATAGTGACCTGCCAACCAGCAGCAGTCAGCAAGACCCTGCTGTTCCACAAGAGATGTCGTTCCGGGTCCGCCAGATCAAGCAGCTCTACGAGAGGCAAGCTACTACTGCTAAGGGACCTGAACGCAGCCACGCGGCTACTTTGGAAGTCGCTACAGCCCTTGAAGAAGTAGTTAGTGTTAAGCGTCAACGTGCAGTGGACACTGTGATCGCACTGCCACCACAACCTGAGATCGTGTTCGAGCTCCCGGTGGAGGACTCGTGGTTCGCGTTCCGAGGCGCAGGCGAGCGCAAGGAGATCGAGGCCGCTGTCAAGAGGTGCGTACCTGCGTCTGTAGCGGTGGTGCTCTAGAGTCCAAGAACTAGAGTGTTTACCTACCTTGGGGAAGCGAGTGAGTTGGAGAGGGCTTGAGAGTTTGTAGTCGGTTGATAATTCAGAGAGCGCTGAAGTCTGTTCGCAGCGGCTTCATCAAGAGTCGCGTTTGTGAAGACCGATGTATGTACAGTCCTCCCTCCCATTATGATACATGAAAAATCGTTCTCAAAAAGATCTATTCATAGAGGATATTGAGAGTTTGCAGGTATAAAATAGGGAAAATTCCAAAAGGTGACTCAAATCGTCGTTTTTGCCCAAAAGGTGACTCAAACCTCTTTGATAAGGGTACCCAAGATACTGATTACTTTTCGATTCAAAATCTAACGACACAGTCTGAATCGTTTAAATAGACCGAGTTCCACATTGCGTTCCACACGCTGTTTTAGCTCAGTGGTAGAGCGTCTGATTGAAAACCAGGTGGTCGGTGGTTCGATTCCACCAAACAGCATAAACACAGCCCGAATCCGCCACACAACATAGAACTG
>JAASGO010001106.1:0-10393 GCA_023334245.1 Globisporangium cederbergense | reverse complement strand
TCAGCGACGTTTCCCTAAACCCTGCTAGGATGCACTCAGCTTGAGCTTCAGTAGTAGTAGGCTACCGATGATACAGAGGAACCCAGTCACCACGAGGCAGAGGCACGCTTAACAACGTAAATCGAGTCATTTCCAATTCCAGGGCCAAAGTGTGGGATGTCCGCACATCCGCCCTCAAAAGTGTGCTTACTTCACGTGATCACAGCCACCTCCTGGAGTGTCGGACACATCTTTTTTTCACCCAAAGAAAGACAACCAGAAAAACACTTTCTGAAGTGACAAGTGGACAAAAAGGATGGGAGGAACAAGTGGGCAAATGAAAATTTATCAAAATGCACTTCCTATTTGAGCACACGATACAAATGCCAAGTCAAACCTCCAATAGATAGGGTTTGCGTGATTCACTGACGTCGGAACTTCATTTATGAATATCGACATTGTTTTGATTTGCTTTTGTAAAAAGCTCTAAATAAGTCTTTTTCTAAGCTTGGCTTTGGAACTATTGTAATGACGAGATCGAGGTGAAGTAACAATGGTTTCACTACTGCGCAGAACGCTATGTTCTGTGTAGGGAAATAAACAGACGGCAGTCAGACAGACGGACGCACGCGATATAGAGAGGGGCGTGGTTGACCGCCGTGCTTCTTGTCTTATCGGCATTCACCTTTGCGCCAGCAGCTCCGCAACGAGCAGCTCCATCCGTACAAGACGTGGTCATTCCATTCGACTCTTCCCTGTGTCGCTGCGTATATACCCACGACAACTTGTAAGCCCACACAGCACCGGGTGACTGACTGCCTGACTGCCTGACTGACTATCGCGAGGAAGCGGTTACGCCACAAGTGCTGACCGACCAGTCGTCGGCGTACCACCGCAGCCAACAAGCAGCCAGCAAGTGCAAGCGAGTGCGAGCGCACGTGCGTGGCTTCAGCTCATTTCGCGAGCAGGCGCATATTTTTCTTTCGAGTGACTGAGTGTGCGGGCGGCTACCGTACGCGGCTATCACGCCACCGAGAAAGAGAAGCGTCTGCCTGCCTCCCACTGGCCAGTTGGTCGGCGGTAGGTGCTATTTTAAACGGCACGAGCGACGCGAACGGGCGGTTCGAATTGATCGACTGACTGTCTTACTAGTCGGAGCGGCATGAAGACGTCTCGCGTGACGCTGCTGTGGCTTGCGCTCCTCATCGGCGTGGCCAGTCAGCAGATCGTGTACGCGCAGTCGCTGTCCTCCTCCTCTTCCTCAGGATCGTCGTCTTTCTCATCGTCATCAGGGTCTTCATCATCTTCGAGCGATGGCGAGACGATCTCAGTGACCTGTGAAGACCTGGGCCTGCACAGCGTGGCGGTGTCGGGCAAGCAGGGCGTCTTCTGCGTGGCGCAGCAACCGTGTTCCGGCAAACAGAGCCAAATCGCGCACTTCGCGTGTCCCGTCGCGGGCCAGCGCGCGCTCACAGACGCGAGCTCGACGCTCGCGAACGGCAGCTGCTGCGCTGTGATCAACAACAGCAACGGACTGATTGGATGCCTGAATCTCGACAACATGGTGCGCGCTTCACAGTGTCTCCCGACGCCAGACTGGTACACGCCTGGGAATACTACTACTAGCGCAGAGGCCACGAGTAATAGTACAACAACAACAGCAGGGCGGATCTCGAGAGCGCTATCGCCATCGCCAACTTCGCCACAGGCCACCACGAACGGGACGACGACGCCAGCCCCGTCGACTACAAAAATCGGCACCGAGACAACTTCGCAGGAGCCAGAAGCTGGAGATCCCAATACAACGTCAGACGTGCCGACGCCAACACCGACACCTTCTCCGTACACAACGCCACCATCTACTCCGACTCCAGTGACGCCAACGCCAAGTCCATCACCAGTGACGCCAACACCGCCTGTACCAGTACCGAGTCCCAGTCCGAGACCGAATCAGGGCTCGCAGTCTTCAGGCTCGTCACCCGGCGACGTCGGCGGTGATGGAGATGGTGGGAATGAAGGTGGACTCCCTAGTGGTGACGGCTCGCACACAAATACGGGGTCTTCCGACGTGAGCTCCGATGCGGACAAACAGCAAAACTCCGAAGCTGGGATCCCAACCGACTCGCCCACGTCCACGCAGGACCCTGCGACGCTCAGGAACGAGGATGAAACGCGGAACGACTTTGCGACCATGGTGCCGATCATCGAGGACACGCCGAACCCGACTGTGAGCCGGATGTCGGACTCGTCTATCATGCCGTCGACCACGACGGCCCAGCCGACCGCGAGCTCCACGGGCACGGTCACGGGCTCCGTGAGCGACAATACACTCGTGTTCATCGTGGTGGGCGCCATTGCGTGCGTCGCGGTGGTCGTGGGCGCCGCCATCCTGCGGCGGAAACGTCCGGAGCGCAGCGAGTCGCTGCGAGGACTCGAGGCCGCGACGCCCGCGGCGGACGCCCCACGCGCGGAAGGGCGGTACGGCGCTTCCAGCACTCCCCGTGACGGCATGGAGCTCATGTAAGTAGGTAGGTAGGGAAAAAGGTATTTGAGTAGAGTAGGTTGGGTAGGATTTTTGATGATTTTTTTACTCCAGAGGTCTGTTTGGTCAGTAGTGGACACAAGTAATTATAAGGGAGGATCAGACTTGAGAGACAAGTCTGATAGTTCAGCAGAGAGAGGTAGGTCAGCACAGTAAGCAGAGAGAGACAAATAGAAAGCCGCAGGGTAGGTTCGTCATAGTGATTCATGGGAGGTGGTGGGAATAGAAGAGAGGCCAGGACACCGAAACGCAAGCAGTGCTAGTTTCGTTACTTTTCTTCATATCGAGGGAGAATATTCAGTTATGATACAATAGGATTCTGAACAAGAGTCCCAGCATCCGAGTCTCGATCCAGCTCTCTTACCAATCTCTCTACCGCTCGCTTGGCTTCGTTTGTTTCTGCTGGTTGGCTCACTGGTGCCTGCCTGCACTTGTTCAGTTCATATCCGACCGCTTTGGAGTCACAGATGGATGGGATGCAGCGCATTTTTTCACTCACGCTTCACACTTTGGTCCATCAGCAAATTCAATACGTCCACCAGCTTGAGTCCGTTGTTCGCGCGTCGCTCCGGGCAACGCGCGTACATCACCGGCTCCACGGCAGACTGCACTAGCGCAAAACCTGCAGGAAGAAGGAACAAGAACAGAAGAAAGCTGTTAGCTAACAATATTGTCATCAAAACAGTCAGCAACGATTTCGGAATACTCACGTCGCTTGAAAAAGTCGTAGGCATTGCCAGCGTCGAATCCAGAGCTCTTCACCAAAAAGCTGCTTCGCTGACGCGCCTGGGACTCCTCCGACTTTTGCAGCATCGCGATGATCCGCTGCTGGAAATCGCCCACTTCGTCGTTCTCAGCATCGCTAGCAGATCCGTCGTTCTCGTTGCCATCGCTAGCATCGTCGCGTCCAGCGGCTTCAGCACTGTCACCCTCCGACTCTTTAACCAGTGGACAAGGGATATCACCCACCACGATGAACGATGCCTCTGCAGCCGCCTTCACCTCCTCCAGTTGCGTCAGCACCGCGCGGCAAACGCCTGCATCCATCTCGGGCACACGCGTAAGATTCTTCGCCGGGTGGAACACAGCGATCGAGTCCGAGTTGTCTGAGCGCGCCTCGACTTCATCGCCGATATCCGCCAGTGGCTGAGGAGCGACCTTCGCCGCACGCTTCAAGGCCTTCGCAGCCGCCTTCTTCTTTCGACGCTGCGAGTTTGACATCGCCGCCATTGTGGTGGTAACCAGACCATTCTGCTTCTTCACGCTAGTCTCGTCGTCGCTGATGTGCACGACACACTGGGATTTGTACACCGAGCACTGGATGTCGACACGACCCGCAACGTCAAAGCGCCACGCAAACCCGTTTCCTGGACCAAGCAGCGGCGTCGACGTCTTGCGCGTGAGAGTGCCAGTCGTGTCGAACAGAGCAGCATCAAGGGAGTGCTCGACCATGCCCAGCGTCTGCTCGCTGACTCGCCATACCACGAGGTCACCCTTCGCGATGAACAGTTCCACTGGGTTGAACACGAAATCCTCGAGCAGGATCTCGTGGACCTGGACTTTCGCGTCCACGCGCGCTTTCACGCTCTCCACACTCTCCAAAGACAGCGGAGTTGGGAAGCAGCTCTCAAGCAGCCCGAGCTCCGAGCCAACGATGCCATTCGAGTTGTTGTACGAGTCCTCACTCGACAGAAAGTTGTATTGGATGAAAGACGACTCGTCTTCTGATCCGGACTGGGTCTCCTGACTTGACGACTCCACTGGACAGCTTATCGACTTGGTCAGCGAGCTGGCGTGGAGTTTCAGCGAATGCCGCTCTTCTGCTGCGTAGGCGACTTCTTCGTCCTCCTCTTCCTGTTCCTCCTGCACAACCACCACCGTCTGCTCAGCTACCGTCTCTGCTGTAGTTGGTAGTTCAGAAGGCTTGGTGATCGCCTTGACTTTCCACAGCAACTGCTTCATCAGGCTCGGATTCTTGTCCTTTCGGTTGTTGGACTGCTTGCGACGTCGGAGCTCAGGCGCATTTGCTTCCTTCCGTGGCCGCGGTTGCTCGACAGTCTGCTTTTGTTCTGCAGTCTGTCTTGGCTCCTCCTTCACATCAATGACAGCGCTCTCTGCAGGTTGTTGAAGTTGCACAGGCGGTACCATGTCTAAAGGTGAGTCGCCCTCAGCCACCTCCTCGCCTCGATCGTCTGGAACTGTGCGCTTGTGCTTCTTCTTCTTTTGTCGCTTTGACTTTGGTGACACGACCACAGGCGATGATGTCTCCCCGCCCGCTAGTATCACCGCTTCTTGCTTCTCTGTGCTATCAGTCGCCGGTTCCTTAGCTGCAGTCGCAGCTGTAGGTTTCGCAGCTGGAAGCACCTCTGGCAATTGCGACTCCTTCATGACTGCAATCGCTTCTTTCAAACGCAGATGAACAGCTTCCTTCCGTGGTTTCTCAAACTTCTTCTTTGTCGCAACGACCGCAGGCGCCGTCGCAGTCTCTTGATTCGAAACACCAGGCTTGTGCTTCTTTTTGCGCGTGTGCGAAGAAAGCCCGACTTTCACAGGTCTCGCGGCATCGGGTTGGCTGCTGCTGACGGCGACCATGACGTCTTCTTTCGAAGCGTGCGGATGCGCTTGCTCGTCGTCACCAGCAGGATCCTCGCGATGCTCCCGTTGATTATCGTGTTCTTTCGTCTGCGCTTTGCTTTCGACACGCTGCTCCTGAACAAACTCTTCGTCTGCATCCTGATTGCTGCGGACCTGCTGACGGCGCTGCTGTTGCTTCTTGAGCTTTTCGTGCTTGGCCACCACGGCCGTCGTGGTCGTTGCTGTTGCTGCTGTTGGTTGGGGTGCTACTACCGAGCTCTCTTTGTTGCTGTTCTCGCTGTCCACTGTCGCGACTGCTGCTACTGGTACTTTGCGCCGATAGCGCAGGCCCATCGCGAGCATGCTGCTCGATGACGAATACGCTGCCGAACAAGACCGAAAACCATAGAAGCACAACAACAGCAGCAGCAGTAGCAGTCAGTATCTAACGACTTGGTCAGCCCATCCATCAAGCATACGCCGAGAAAAGCTCCCTGCTCGCGTCGCAGATGAACGCCTTATACGCATGCCTTGCGCAAGCACACGTAAGACACATATGCAGCCATTTCTTTGACAGTGTCGTTTTGTGCCAATTGCTGCGACGCAATCATTCATTCATCACGCTCACAGGCACAGTCGCAATAGTCATACACGTATGCATATAGCCACTCACGTTTCTCTGGTGTCTTGCCCATGATGTCGCGCTTCTGTTGTCGGTCTCTCTTTCTCTCTCTCTCTCGTGAATGGGCTGTGGCGGGGCGCGTCTCTTGAGGACTCGTCGCCGACTGCTCTGCTCTGCTCTGTCTGCTGCTGTCTGTTGTTGTTGCGGGTTCAATTATGGTTGGGGCTGCCGTCAGGTGGGATCTTCTTGAGTAAATAGCGTTAAATAGACTCATGCATATACGAAACTGCGTATAAAATGAGTATACTTATCGAAAATGAGATTATAAGCAGACAAAGTGATGGAATAACAATATAGCCACGCTTCGGGGAAACAATATGCATAACTAGACCATACATATAACTAAAACGGAGTCTGGAAAAAATGAAAAATGAAATAGAAAAATGTCCAGCACCGCTATTTCTCGAAAATGCAGATTTTGAAAACGTTTGCTAAACATGATACAAAAATATACACTAATCGTGTTTCGATTTGTATTGATCCTTAGCCTTTACTTCGATTACTGTTAAGGAATATCAATGATATATAAAAGGTGTCAGATTAAAACCGCTTAACCTGCTGAGAGCGCAAAAACAAAACTCGCCCTCGTACTTTAGCGGGAGCGCGTTGTTGCCAGTGTCAGTTAGAACGAACGACACAGTCAGTGAGATAGAAAGTGGTGCCGCCATTGCCGCACACAGATCAAAGTGAGGGCTCTTTCTCGATGTGTGTGTGTGTGTGCCATGCAGGCCTCCATGCGGATATGTGGATGCGTGTACTGACTGTGTATGTGACTTGTGTGTGTGCAGACCCTCCCCCCCCGCTCGAAATGTCGATCTTCCAGCGCCGCAAGAATCCCGAGCAGCTCGTGAAGTTGCTCAAGGAAGGGCTCGCGAACCCATCTGCGCCGCCCAAGCTCGCCAAGGATGGCACTGTAAGCAGGCACGCGTCTTTCGGTCTCTGTGCGTACGTGTGCTAAACACTAACTGGTTTCTTGCGTTGGGTATGCGTGTGCGTGTGTGTGTGTGTGTGTGTTCGTTCCCATAGCCGGTGGACGAGGTGACCAAACGCCTCAACCAGATGAAGCTCCTGCTCTACGGCGAGGTGCGGGAGCCCTTCATTCTCTATGCGCTTAAACTCTGTACATGACGAGAGATACGTTTAGAGCCTGTGGACTAACGGCGAAGGTGGGGGATCGTGGCTGCCGTCTCGTGCTGTTTATCTATCAGGGCGATCAGGAAGCCAAGCCGGAGAAGTGCGCGCAGCTGTCATCGCTTCTCATGGCGAGCAACCTCGTGCCGAAGCTTATCGTGGACCTCGAGAAGCTGCCGTTTGAGGTGCGTTGGATATGTTACTGAGCTTGTGAGCGTACTTGCGCTGAATTATAGAGGATTGACGGTTGTATGTCATCACGTTAAATCGCAGGCACGCAAACACTTTGCCCAGGTATTCAACAACCTCATGCGCCGCGACCTGTCTGGCTTCGTTGGCTACGTGGAGCGCCAGCCAGAGATCCTCTCGGCACTCGTGACCGGATACGAGAACGCGGAAATCGCTCTCAACTGTGGCACGATGCTGCGCGAGGTACGTTTGTTCGCCTCTTGTCTCGGTGCTTTGTTTCAATCTACAGCGCTGACGACAAAAAGGACTGATCGCATGATGCTACTTTCGTTCACTTCCAGTCGATTCGTCATGAGCTCCTCGCCGCCAAGCTGCTCTACTCGTCTGACCTATGGAAGTTCTTTGACGTGTACGTGCACCTCCCGAACTTCGAGGTCGGCTCGGACGCGTTTGCGACGTTCAAGGACCTGCTGACGCGCCACAAGAGCCTCTCAGCGCAGTTCTTCAACAGCCATTTCGATCAGGTGCGTGAATCTGTTCTCAATGGCAGGCTACTTTCTGAACTGCGAGTGAATCTAATCCGATTAGTGCTTCTCTGTGGATCTTGGCAGGTGTTTTTCAAGTACAACAGCTTGTTGACGTCGGAGAACTACGTGACGCGCCGCCAGTCGCTCAAGCTTCTCGGCGAGATTCTGCTCGACCGCTCCAATTTTGACATTATGATGAAGTACATCGGGTACGTCTCCTTGTTTCTTGCTGACAGCAATGTTCAAGGCGTTAACACCTATGACGACCAGCTAACTGACCTGGTGTGTCGCTTTCTACAGCGAGAAGGAGAATCTGAAGATGATGATGAATTTATTACGCGACACGAGCGCGAACATCCAGTTCGAGGCGTTCCACGTGTTCAAAGTGTTTGTGGCGAACCCGAAGAAACCGGACGCGATCTCCCAGATCCTGCTCAACAACCGCGAAAAGCTCGTCGCGTACCTGAAAAACTTCCAGAACTCGAAAGGTATCAAACCCATTTAGCGTTCTTGTGGAGGTGCGATTCTCCCATTCGACTGATAAGCTGACTGTTGTGTGTGTGCTCTCTTTGACTCGCTACTTTTACAGAGGACGCGCAGTTCATCGAAGAGAAGGCGCTCCTCATTCGGACACTAGAAGGTCTGCAGCCAGAGGGTGCTGCTGTGGCCCCAGCGCCCTTGTCGACGTAGAGATTTCAGTTAAGCTCCGGACAGAGCGTAGTGGATGCCTGCTATCGTGGATTTAGCTGTTAAGGAGAGCTTCCGATTTCGAGATCAGTCTGCGAGTTCTTTCGTACTGTCGGATCGCGCACCTTAGATATCCTGCAACGACGACTGGTTGCAGTCTCACATCTCAAATGTAAAAAAAAATTCGTTGTTGAAAGAAATCTTGTCGCCTTTTTGTTTCGAACCGCGTGCTGTCTGCGTGACCATCACAGGTGTGTCCACGCAGACACTCACCTAGTCGCTCCAGATGCGGTATCTTCAAATGTGTGCAGCAATAGCTCTCTGTCGAAAACTGTGAAGACCGTGCTCAAGACGCGGGTTGAAATCACCTCACCTGCACCACCCGTACCTGTACCCGACCGAGGAAGCGAAGGATATGCTCGGGCTCAAGGGCGACGTCACCGATGATCGAGCAGATGCACAGCTGGTTCATCAAACACGCGCGACCCCAAGTGGAAGCCCACCACGCTCACTCGACGACACGACAACTGAGTGAGACTTCGTGTTTACTGTACTCCCAGCCTCAGTTTCACCCCACAACCGTGGGCTTCACTGCGAACGTAACGGAGATGAACTCTCTGCTTCCTCAGACATGCTCGCCTTGTAGCATCTTGGGCTGTTTCGTGTCATATAAAAGAATGTAGCGTGACGAAGTGAGACGAAGATAGGATATGAGCTCTCGCCACCGGAACGAGCACGTCACCGCAAGTGACTGTAAACGAATTCTTCATACGAGTCGAGTGCTTATGGGCAGCAGAGACGAAAGCTAGTCAAACAGGTGAAAGCCGTCTTGGGCAAAATGAGAGCCAAACCCGCAGTACACACGCACACAGACAAACTGTGGAACGCAAACAGAAGAAGAGCGTGAGGGAAATAAAAGGAGCAGCGTTATCATCGGCTTCTCGGTGCTTACTCGAGTGACATGTTCGAAACCCGTAGAACTGGCACCGTTGTCACGTCAGGATCCAGTCAAATGGCCGAAAAAAACATCCCACCTTTGAAAGTCCCCATCAACATGCATGTATGCTACGAGATCAGCAAAAAGAGCATGGGCAGACATGCTGGCGAACTCAAATCTCGCAGCATGCATGCATGCATCGCCTTCGTCTTCGCGAATGAAGAGCTTTTTTCTCGGCGTTTGCTGGCATTTGTTGATATTTCTGCGTTTGCATTTTTGCTTTGTTTTGTTGTGTTGTCGCGTGTCGCAGACTGATTTCTCACTTGTGATTGGCTGAAATCCAGATCGATAATCGAAATTCGAAGAATCGTGACACTCTCGAGCGTTGCGTTGTCATGAAGGAAACGAGATGTGTCAGCCTGTAATAATGAGTATTATGTTGTATAAGATATATATTAACATGTATTTAGTAAATAATTAATATACAATTTATGAATAAGTACCACGTTACATAAAGAGACTTGTAATATGCATCAACCCTCTCAGATCCGTTTCGGCTGAGCTGGTCAAAGATCGGGCGTCACCAATCACCAATCCTGTGGCAACGACAAGCTCCCGGTTGTCAGCGTTCAGAGCCTGCCACTGCTGCATCCGAATGCCTTTCTTTATCTCTCTCTCGATAGGCGCTCGCTCCCTTCTCCCAAATCTGTCGGACCAGCCCACTTGCTCTAACTCTCTCACTCGACGATTCACCAGTTCCCTCGCAAGCCCCTCGACCACCACCTCAAAAACCATGAAGACCTCCGCTGTGATCCTCGCGCTCGCCGCCTCCACCGCCGCCGTGTCCGCCGACGTGGCGTCCTGCAGCGCCACCGCTCTGCGCGCGATCCTCGTCGACAAGACGTGCAACGCCGGCGCCGGTCTCGTCTGGAAGCCGTACCGTGTATACAGCGACGCTGAGATCGCCGCCATGTGCGCCGCTCCGGCGTGCGAGACGTTCGCCAAGACGCTCAAGGACGCCAACCCAGTCGAGTGCACCATTCCGAACACGCAGATCCTGCTGTACGCCAACCTGCTCACGCCGTACTTCGCGTGCGCTGGTACTGCGCCTGCCGTCACCCCAGCCCCAGTCACCCCAGCCCCGG
>JAASGO010001105.1:0-10411 GCA_023334245.1 Globisporangium cederbergense | reverse complement strand
TACTTATTTTGAGGTTCTCAGGAGGTTCCTCAGAATTTATCCCCTTCTTCTCTTGCTCGCTGTATCTCATACACAAAACAAATACAGCGTGGAAATTTGAGCTTTCGCCGCGAACATACCACTACTTGCATGGCATACTTTGCGAAAGTCAAGAAGGGAAAAAGAAGCGATTCGTTTGCAGGAAGTTCCCTCCTTTCATCCTCATCTTGAGAAAATGAGCAAATGTCTCACAGGCATTTTGACATACAAACTCTCAGTAGTGAGATCTATAAGCAGATACCTTACCAAAATTTCCAGACCCCAAGTGTTCATTAGCATAAAACTATTTGACAAATTTGGATTTGACTAAAACTCTGGACTCGCCACATACAAACGCCAACTATTAGCAGCGAATCTAGGTGCAATGTTTCATATTGAAGTGAGTGGTTAAACGTTTTGCCCTCACAGACACTAGACTACTCCTGCTGATACACTTGGCGTTTGTATGTTGCGAGTGCGGAGTTTTAGTCAGGACTCAACAATAGCAATCTCTGGTACAACCCAGAACTTGAAATTTCCACTTCTTTCCCCAAAATTTGGAGCAAAAGCAACCAAAACCGCGTTCTTCTCTCGAAGAAGCAGCTTCGCATTACAACAACGGCAAGAACAAGAGAGACGCCGCGACACACCTATCGCCGCATCACTTTCAACATGGTACTTATAACCCTCCTCGTGCTCGCAATCTAACCCCCCTACCATCGTCCGTAGTACGCGCCAGCTGCTAGAGAATCAAGAGGAACTTGGTACACTGTGTGTACCGTGAATTTGATGTTTTGCATGGTTCACTCGATACTACGACCAGAAAATCCATAGCACGAGAGAAGAGAGGATGGCAGACTATGCGTCTGCACGTGGAAAAATGAGAGATCACTTGCTCAGTCTCCGTCTTCTCCATTTTGAGAGCTCCTTCACTTTCCGTGCTCCTTCGCTTGACGCTGTAGTCAAACAGCAGCAGGATCGCGGATTGCAGATTAGCGGATTACGGGCACCTCCCTTGAGGTTCCACGTAATTAATCAAGCGCACATGTCTACCTCAGTCTAAAAGTGCGTGTACGAGTGTAGTATGGCACCTCGGCCCAAAAGTGTATGTACGAGCGCAGCATTCCGAGAAGGTCTCTTTTCGAGAGAAGTCAGCGCGAAACGCGACTTGCCAAAGGGCTTTGAATCAGATGCAGGGATTAAACCACGCCCACCATCCTCACACTCACTCATTCGTTATGTGCCTCTGTGTGCTTGGTCTCTCTCCTTTCGCTAGCTAGCGCTATTCAAAGTCTAAAAAGCGAACGAGCGCAAACAGCTCCGAAAAGTGTAGGTTGAAGTGGGTTTCACATCCAACTCTAGCCAAAGATTGCAATGCACACAGGAGCGCGCGTCTGTTTTTGCCAAGCAGACACGCAACAGTAGCAACAGCAGCTTGTGATTGCTGCTGAGAAACAAATCAAGTGCAGCTTGCTTGTGCAGGTAGATTCGTAGCAGCCCAAGCGAAAAGCTTTTCAAGATCGCATTGCTTTCAACCAGTCGTCACCCTTTCACTCAAATTGACGCTGTCTAATTGGTCGAAATTAGGCAGAGGAGGGAATGGGAATAACTGAACTGTGAAGCTCAGAAACGCAGAAACGAGCCAGTGGTACGAGAGAAAGGCCAGCGACGCTTGTTGATCTGACTGCCGATGCGGTTTTGTTGTGTGTGGTAGATCTTGAACAGCCGCAGTATCGATATTATCAATATTTACTAGTTAGACCAGCCAACCACGAGGGGCCCCACTCGAAAGAAAGCACCTTTCGTAGCTCCAGCACTAACGTTTACGACGAAAGTACCCTTTTCATGGTTGGAATGCGCATTTTTGTTTTATTATGGTCAGTCGGTTGGGTTCATTCGCGCGTGCACCTCCGCTCTCCTTTCATCATTGCAGACACTAAAGCATAACCAGAGTCAGGTGGTTCTTTTTGTGCTCTCGCGAAAGCTGAAGCAGCGCGTCATGGGTGGACACGTCGCCCCTAAAACACCCTGATTGGCTGTTCGAGGCGTGTCATCGGCTCCGTTCGGGGAGATGGGGATGCAGCTGCGTAACCACCGAATTCAATGCTGTTTCACAATAATATCAGAATTCACAGTGTAATTCACATACACGTCGTAAACACGCTATATCCGATCTAACCCAATTATAAGTTTATGCAGGCAATATGAAGCGAGCTTTGAGGGATCCAGAAGAGGTGCACAGACGGAGAAGAAAAAGCGCTCATCACCATTTCTCATCACTTTTCCGGGGGATGAGGTCGTGCGTTGCTTGTTTTGTTTGTGCAATGTAAGTGCGATGACAGGGACTCCCCGAGTGCACCGCCCTCCGCTCGCTCGCAGCGCTCACTTCGGAATTTCCCCACTCCAAGGCACACCTCTCCAGCAAGCAAGCGACTCTTCTCTCCAGCCTCGCCTCGCCTCGCTTCGACCTCCGCAAGATGCTGTCGTCCTCGTCATCCAAGTGGGCATCGCACGCCTGCACGGCGCTGTCGATGGCCGCGCTCGTAGTGCTCATGAGCAGCGTCTTCGCGTCCGCCGCCGACGACACAGCCACCACGCCCGAGTGTACTGTATCGCAGTACCTGGACGCGGCCGCGAACGTGTGCGTGGACTTCCCTCGCCCTGGCGCCAAGGCATCGCAGGACCTGAGCGCGACGCTCAACTCGGGCAATACGGCGTGGATGCTCACGTCGAGCGCGCTCGTGATGATCATGACGCCCGGCGTGGCGTTCTTCTACGCCGGCCTGGCCGGTGAGGAGATGGCTTCCAACACAATCATGATGTCGTTCGTGTCCATTGCGATGGTGTCGATCCAGTTCTTCGTGTTCGGCTACTCGGTCTGCTTTGGCTCGGACGGGCTCTTCCAGTGGGCGGGCTACAACGATGTGACGGGCATTCCGAGCGGCACATACGGTGGCCAGATCCCGCACATCCTCTTCGCACTCTTCCAGACGCAGTTCGCGATGATCACGCCGGCACTGCTAAGCGGCGGTATCGTGGGCCGCATGAAGTTCGGTTCCTTTGTGCTCTTCACGCTGCTCTGGACGTCGCTTGTGTACGACCCACTGGCGCGCTGGATGTGGGCGCTGCAGCTGGACAGTGATTACGCGCTGGGAGCGCTCGGCTGGGAGGGCAAGATGGGCTCGCTGGATTTTGCTGGCGGCACTGTCATCCACGTATCGAGCGGCTTCGGCGCGCTCGTGGCCGCCATCGTCGTGGGCAAGCGCTACAACCACGGCGAGGAGGTCAAGCCGCACAACGTGCCGTTGGTCATGATTGGTGCCACGCTGCTCTGGTTCGGCTGGTTCGGCTTCAACGCCGGTTCTTCGGGCGCGGCCGACGCCATCGCCGCTATCGCCGGTATCAACACGCACCTGGCGGCCTCGGCGGGCTTCCTCACGTGGATCGCCATGGACTGGCTTCTGAACGGCTCAGTGGACCCTGCTGGCGCGGCCAGTGGCGCCGTCGCCGGTCTTGTCGCTATCACCCCGGGCTGTGGTTACGTGATGCCGTGGGCGTCCGTGATTTTCGGCGTCGTGGGCGCCATTGTGGCCTTCGCGTGCGTGCGCCTGAAGAACTACCTTCGCTACGACGACACGCTCGACTCGTTCGCGATCCACGGCTGCGCGGGCTTCGTGGGCGGTCTCATGACCGGTCTCTTCGCAACCAAGGATGTGAACCCGGGCGTGGTGGGCGGCGCGTTCTACGGCAACGCCGAGCAGCTCTGGCACCAGTTCGTGTCGCAGTGCGTGGCCGCGGCGTACTCGTCTGTGGTGACGTTCATCATCCTCATGGCGCTCAAGTACACTATTGGCATCCGCGTGTCGGAGGAGAAGGAGGTGAACGGTGTGGACATCTCATACCACGGTGGCGCCGCCTACACGAACCAGAGCTCGCACGGCCCGTCATCGCCCGTGCTTAAGGCCGCAAACCCTCCGCAGAGTGACTTCTCGGCGCTCATGACGCCGTCCACCATGGACACGTCCGAGCCAAAGCAGAACGCCGCGCTCACCAACGTCTAACTAGGCTCCTGGTCTAGTGATGATGTCGTTATTTCCCCTTTTATTTTCAGCAGCTTCCCCAACTTGGTCTTTTTGTAATTTGGAAAGTAAAACAGCAACGTTGGCCGTCGTGTACTTCTACGTAAAAACCATTCTATCTACCAAAGTGCAACCAAAACTGAAGGGTTCGGTGGTGTTGAAGTTGTCGCTGAAAATGGGTACACAGTCGAACTGAAGAGCTCTTTTCGACATGGCGATCTGAGGTCTGAGGTCTGCTGCTTCTTAGAAGGTGGTGCTGGAGCTGCCTACTACTGATGGAACCGGGGTTAGTAAAGCAGCTTACTGACTGAGCGAGCGAGCGCCTGACTTTGCCTTGGATGCGGAGGGCACAAGCCACTGCAATACGAGGACTCGTCGTTCGCTCTGAGTCTTTCGAGGCGCCAGTTTCGCATTTGCGAGATCTAAATATAGCGCACTTGTGTCTCTTTCTTTTGCGATGGGAGTTTGGTTCTGGTCCGGACAAAGCAAAGCGAGTCTCAAACGCAGGACAGTAAGCCACGAGAGCCTATCGTCACCTGTAAAGCACGAGCGACCGACCCCATCGACTTCACCCGCAAGAAGGAAGCATCACCATGGTGGTCGGAGGCATCGCGGTCACTGGGCCAGAGGACAAGGAAGTGCTGCGAAACGAGGCGCGACGCCAGCGCGAGAACGAGCGCCTCAAGAAGCTCGGCCCCGGCCGGCTGCGCAACATCGGTGTACGTGACTTTGGACTCATGGCTTTGCGATGCACCTTATCACCTTGACTCTCGCGTTGACATCAATTAATCGCTCTGTAGGCCGACATCGCGGGTGTGAAGAACCAGATTGAGGAGAAGAAGCGGCTAGAGGAGGCCGATAAGGAGGTGCAGCGCCAAGAGGACGACGAGAACGAGGCCATCCGCAGGTACCTGCTGCAGGTCGAGTCCGAGGACGCGCTCGCGAAGCGTAAAGAGCTGCTCACGCTGCGCAATGACTGGCGCTACCAAGCAGCGCAGCGTGACGAAGCGCGACAGCACGACGCCTATGTGCGCTCGATCGGCATTGACCCAGACAAGTGCGCATCCGGTGCAGCGCAGAAGTTCGATGGCGAAGACGTGCTCCGCCTCGAGCGCACGCGCATGCAGGCGCTGCAGTCCAAGCAGTGGTCGTTGCAGCTCCAGGAGGAGCGCAGGCAGCGCGAAGACAAAGAGCAGCGCGAGCAGGTGGCGTACATGTCGTACCTATTTGAGATTGAGCGTCTGCAGCAGGCGCTGCAGACCGCCAACGAGCGCGAACGCGCGCAGATCGCGGCCGAGCTGCAACGCTACAACCAGATGGTGCTCGACGAAAAGCGCGAGCAAGATCGGCGGCGCCAGCAGCTCGAGCAGCAGCAGAACGCGCAGGAGATCCAGTACGTGTTGCAGAGTAACCTTGTGAGCGAGAACCCGTACCAAGCCGCGCTTCCTGGCGTTCCCTTCGACCAGCGCGTGCGCGTGGACCACTGGAAGGGCTTCTCGAGCGATCAGACACGACAGTACCTCTCACAAAACGACCAGATCCTCGCCGAGAAAGCGCAGCATATGGAGCAGATGCGCTTGCAGCAGGAAGAGGAGAACCGACGCCAGGCTGAGCTGCAGCGGATATTGGCTGAAGAGGAGTACAACAGCCAGAAGAAGCGGGCGCAGGTCGAGCTAGAGATCCGACAGGACCGCGAGCGGCAGGCGCGTGAGGCCGCCGAGCGAGAAAAGAAGAACGCCGAGCAGGCGCACGGGAAATTCGAGCCTAGTTTCTTCCAGGCGTTCGGCCGATCGTATCGCTAGGCACTCAAATTCTGGCAAACAACACACAACACCTACGCAACAGAGCGAAAGCATTATTAACCACTATTTCAATACACCACCACTGTTCATTTCCACAAAGCAGCATTCACTTACCTAGCGAGAATTGTACTTGGATGCCTGTTGTTGTCGCTAGCTGCAATACGCCTTCGCCAATAGCTGCTCGAGGACCTTCGTAGCTTCATCGAGCTCTTGCTCTGTCACTGAGCGCAGAACGGCGGCTGAAGTGCTCTGATCAGAAGAAGAAAGTGCCTGGTGCGTTCTCCTGCAGATGGAGACAAACGCGTTGAGCTTCTGGCGCTTCCTGACTGGCTGGCTGCCTTCTGACTCCTGTTTATCTGTGGGGTAGTCGAGAGCTGGTTCGGACTCGTCTGTCCTTTCACGACTTCGCTTGGAGGCCTCAGAATCGCCGTCCGGTTGTTGTTCGTCTGGAAATCGCTCGCAGAACACTTTCTGATGCTGACGTCTCGCCTGCCGCACGCGCTTCGAGGAGCTCATTTCCACACAACATGCGTTGTTGACTTCTGCTTTCGTGATTTGCTGCCTTGACAGGAACTCACTGAATGGCGCTCTTGCGCTTTCATGTAGCATCTGCGAGACTGAGAGGCTCGGATGGCGATTTTGGTACTCTACGACATTCGAGTGGGCGAGGAACCGGTAGAACGCGTCAAACGTGGTCGACAGACTCGGAGATAGGATCGCAATTCGCTTCACTCCAGTATCTCCTCCACCACCGCTGGGCAGCGGACACGACAGGTTTCGAAAGAGCCTCACGAATAACTGCCACACGACTTCCTTGTCTGCCTCTGCTGCTTGAACGTCGAAGAGCGTCGTCTTGGCAAACCACGCAACGATGACCGCCGTTTCACTTGCTTCGTGCGCTAGTGCTTGCTCCAAAACCTGGGAGAGGTCTCGCAGCGCCACGACGAACTGGTTGGTCTGGTTGCATTTCAGTAGGTACCCAAGTTTCCCCAGCACGTGAGTGCTCGACTCTAGGATGCGCGATATTGTGCGAGTCGCCTCGCGCTCCAGCTTGAGGTCCATGATCGTCGGCGTCTTGTGCGAACGACCGAGTCCGTTTGCTGTCGATCTGGGGTTAGTCTTGGCTAGCTCGGTCAGTATCTCTGAGCTCATAGGCACCAGCATGCGAGCGACCTCGTCGACATCTGGTTTCTGCGCGTCACTATCATCGAGAATCGCCTTCACGATTAGCAGACTCACGTCCAAAATCCGCATCATGCCTTGCTTCTCGTCGCGTTTCAGGTCGGAGTTCGAGGCCAGCAGCTCCAAGACCGTCCCACAGCACTCAAAGCACATAGGCAAGTACTTTGCGATCCACTCTTCCTTCTCCAAGTGGTCGTAGTTCTTCAGGAACGATACGGACGAAAGTTTCTCGAGGAACGCCAGCTGTGACGCCACTTTGAGAGTAAATCTGTGCGCTGGTCCCTCTGAGAAGATTGTGTCCACGATCTGTGTGGCCTCGTCGATGCAAATGCGCTTCAGCGAGTTGGGCATCTCTGGGTACAAGAACATGATCAGCTCGTACACTTCCAGTTGAACGCCAGGCGCGAGATTTGTTCCTGGTGCCGGAGGTCCACCTTCGCATTGCGCCAGTGCGATCAACTTCGACAGCATGGCACCAGCTCGCTCTTCGTCCCAGCCAAAGCACACAAACTCCTTCCATACGTCCCACAGAATGAAGCGTCGAGGCGGGTCGGGATGGAAAAGCTGCTTGATCAGGAACAGCTGCAGCTCCTCGATGTCCCCCACTCTCAGCAACAGGTTCAGGAACGAATCGAGGAAGAGCGCAGTCGACTCATGCAGCGCGTTTAGCGGCACATGCAGTGCGCAGCTCTGGTACCGATCGAGCAACATGGCGACAGCAGCCAAGATCTTCGCTCCACCAATCTCCTCATTCGGGTCCTCTGCTGGCAAGATGTTGTCATCTGTCGAGCCAAACGCAGCGACAGCCAGCAGGTGTCCGATCCGGATCGACGCCTCAACGTGGTGGTCACCACCATTTTTGCCGTGGCTCGTTGTTGGTGCGTCTTCTTCGTGGCGGCGCTGCTGGATCGCACGTACCATCTCGTCGTCCGAGTGCCAGAGCAGCACGCGCACTTGCTCGCGGGTCGAGGCGCCGACACTGCCCAAGTCAGTGCCACCGAGTCTCTCTGCAAGCGCAATGACCATCTGCAGTAGTCGTGATGCCTCTATTTGGACCTTCTTTGGGATGGCGCGAGTACTCGTTGACTGGGACAATTGCGTCAGACTTGCGGCTACATTTACCAAGGCCATGACGCTCGATTCAACCTGCTCAGGAGAAACCAGACCAGTCAGTGACACGTTTATACATAGTGAACCGAGGACGATCATGCGTACGCACCTCGGACGTCAGCATGCTGAGAAAGCAGAGCAGCTGCCCTTGGAATGCGCGCCAGTAGAGCCGCAGGAACTTGAGCGTCACTGTGACCTTCGCCTCCGAGAGCGTGCTGTCGCAGAGCTGCAGCGCGCACTGCTCCATAGAAGTGATGACGCTCGCGAGCATATCGTCTGCTTGGAACACGGCACTGCTGTTGCTGTTGTTCTCGGAGATGTTCGCTGATGAGTCGAATGCGTTTGATGACAGAACATGTCCGATTGACGCCGACATCTTGGTCAGGTTCTGTTATTAGACAACATGCAATCGCACAACTCGAAATTACATGAGCAGTCAGCACAAAGAGTTGTAGGCTGCGGCTCATTCGTACCTTCCATACGAGCGTCACGACTTTGAAGTTGGCTGCAGTCGGGGACGCTGTGCTCTGTGCTATCGCGTCGTGGAGAGCGAGCAGCATCGATGCAATGGAGATGATGAATGAGCGGCGGTCGCTGCTATCTGCCTGTTGGTGTTCTGCTGCATTGTTGGCGGCATCCTCGTCACCGTTCGCTACTGTCACATCACTGGAGCTCTCTGCGAAGACGAGCGCCAGCACTTGCTCACACCACTGGAGGAACATCGCGCGCTCCTGTTCCTCTAGCGTCTCGCAGCTCAAGCGCTTCGTCGCTAGCTTGAAGTAACTGAGTAGTGTCTGTCGAGTCTGACGGCGTCCACTTCCATCATCGCTGTTTCCTTGCAGCTTGATGGCAGGCAGCAGCTGATCCAGCAGCAGCAACGTCACCAGCGTCGCGTCACTCATCTCGTCTTGAACAGCAAACGCGGTCTCCACATACGCGATCAGTCCAAGCGCGACTTGCTCCACGACAGGTGGCGCAACATCGTCTCTTTGCAGGAAGCGCAGATGGAGCTCAAGCTCCTGCTCATCGCACGCATCCGCGCTGCGCGTCACTTCTTCAATGAGCGTCGCTGGGTCTGACGCGTGGGCTTCGAGACGCTGCTGTAGTGCGTGTACACCACTGACATCTGCGTGCACGGAGCTCAGGTCGCCATCGCTAGCTGCGGTAACAGCAGGTACAGTAGCAGCGTCGCCAATGCCGTCGCCATGCGCCGCCGGTGGCGTCGCTGCCATCGTTGCTTTTTTCCTTGATTTTGAGTGTTGCCCTCAATCTTTTTGGCGGCAACCTTGCTTTTCTTGGCAAATGTAGTTGTGTGGTGCACACTACTGTGCGTCACACCACGCACGACTAATTATTTAGGTGAGCCACACAATTGTGCAAACTTGTTTTAGGTGGACCACCCTAGAGGAAGCCGACATCGTTGCTGTGAAATCAACTGATGAAGTGCCCTCCCTGGTCACATGTTTGCTGCTGATGCTGATTTCTACAGAACCCAGCCAGCAATGCTGCTGCCAGGCATGATTCCCTTGATTGATTTGGTGGGCGATGGCTGGCGATGAGAACTGAATTGGGTTGCGTGCGACACCTGATGCTTGACTGACTCGTTCAAAAAGCGTCACCGAGTGTTCACTGACAGCATCAGCTCAGCGCTTAGAAATCATATCATATATATATGCTTAAACGGCATACAAGCACGGATTGAACGAGAGTGGGAGGCAACAACGTGTCCGCGGCCAACCCGAAGCAGACACGTCCGTGCCATGTTGAAGCACTGACTGACTGACCGACCGACTGGCATTAGGACGCCTCCTGGCTTGCACAACAATTATTCCTGGTCACACGAGCAAATTGTCTCTTCCCGTGTGTGTGTGAATTTGCATGGGACGAATTAATTCGCACACCACGAGAAACACGAGAAGCAGAGAGCGAGAGCGAATTTCGTTTTGGACGGTCGCCGCTTGATAGAAACGATCACGTTTCACGTGAAAGCATTAGCTTTTTTTGGCTCTGAAAAAAGGAGAAAAAGCCATTTTCAGCCAATGAGAGGCGTTCAGAAGCGAGATTCTTTTTTATCTCTTTTGGCTCGGAAATCTGCGCGGACGAGCCGCTCGCAGCCAGCCAACCAGCAACAACAGGATGTGCGTGTGTCCGATTCGTTTCCTGTTTGGGATAAGAGATTAGATTGGGTGAGTACGGTATCCGGTACGGTATCACTTTTCG
>JAASGO010001104.1:0-10411 GCA_023334245.1 Globisporangium cederbergense | reverse complement strand
GCGGCATCCGGTGGTTCGAGTGGCGCGCTGGGCTTGAGGACGGGCTCGTCGTCAAGTGGCACGGGCGGCTCGATCACGGTGGCTGTCGGCAGCGGCGGATCTGGCACCGGTGGCAGCATCACGTTGTCGTCCGGCAGCAGTGTTGTTGGTGGCAATGTTATCATCTCTAGTGGGTCGAGTGTTACCGACCAGTATAGTGGTGATGTTATCGTCTCGTCTGGTGATGCTGATCTGACCCGTGGTGGGCGTTCTGGGATGTTGATATTGAGTTCTGGCGCTGCGTACGACTCGACAAGCACTGGTCTTAGCTCTGGAGATGTGAAAATCACTTCAGGGGATAGCGAAGGCGGGACTGCTGGTGAGATTTCGCTTTCCGTTGGAAGTAGTGGTCCGACTGGCGGTGGAAGATTATCGATTGCGGCTGGCGACAGTTCTACAACGGGTGGGGCTTTAGTCTTGTCAAGTGGAATTGGGTCAACAGTTTCCAGTGGTGCGGTCTCTATTGGCAGCGCGTCGATCGGTTCTGCAGTTTCGACAGTGAGTCCTGCTCCATCAGTACTGAGCGGTGACGTTGTCTTGTCATCGGGTGCGTCATCTCAAGGATCCAGCGGCAGTCTAGCTCTGAAGACAGGTGCTTCAGCATCCGGAAACGGAGGATTGATTGCTCTGTCCGTTGGCAGTGGAACTTCAACGACTGGCGGAGATATCACACTTACGGCTGGCGAAACCACAAATGCGAATGGCGTTGGCGGTCAGATCACGATCACTTCTGGGACTTCAAGCTCTACTGGTGGTGTGGTAGCTCTGTACAGCGGCGTGGGTAACACGAAGGGCTCTGGTGACATCGAGATCATTTCTGGAAATGCCCCCGCAAGCGTCAGTGGTGATTTGACGATAGCTTCTGGAACGTCGGGAGCTGGTAGCTCTGGGTCCTTGACGCTTTCGACTGGCGCCGCGACCGGAGGGGCTGCAGGCGACATATCGCTCGCGGTGGGGTCTGGAAATATTGGTGTTGGTGGGGCGTTGTCGCTGTCAGCTGGAAGTACATCATCGACAACTGCTGGCGGAGGCTCTGTCGGTATTACGGCTGGAGACGGCGGCACGACGGGCGGGAACGTGGTCATCGATGGCGGAGTTGGACAGACTCTCCTCGGGGGCTCGCTCTTGCTGACCAGTGGAGTCGGCTCGACGGCAAGTGGCAATGTGCAAATCTCGTCCGCGACGAAGGTAACGGCTGGATCAACTGGATCTGTTGTCATCAAATCTGGAACAGCGCAAGTATCTGGAGCTGGAGGAGATATCTCGATTACAGTTGGCTCTGGGGCAGCAAACACTGCCGGAAGCGTCACGATTGCAGCAGGCGAGAGCACTGGAGCTGCTGGAATTGGCGGATCAACCTCGGTTAGCAGTGGTAAAGGGGTCCACGGCGGCAAATTGACGCTTTCGGGAGGTGTAGGAACCACTGGCATCGGAGGCGATGTGACGATAGCCAGTGGCACAAGCACTACGGAGAGCGGACTCGTGACAGTCTCCTCAGGAGACTCGCCGATCAGCGGTGACATCCAGATCGACTCAGGAGCCGCGACTACGGGAGAGAGCGGAAGTGTGACGATCTCTAGTGGCGGATCAACCGGCAGTGTGGCGGGCAACGTCATTTTAGCTGTTGGACTGAGTGGATCTGGCCCAGGTGGCAGCTTGACGGCAACTGCTGGCGCTGCGACTTCGGGAGCAGGGGGAGCTGCTTCGCTAACTGGTGGCGCTGGTTCCACCACAGGTGGAACTCTGTTGCTTACCGGTGGTGACGGCGGTTCTGGCGCTGGGGGTGCCGTGGAGATTTCCAGTGGTGCGAGCTCCAGCTCGGTCGGTGGCGGCATGACTCTCAAGACTGCTGCGGGTGCCAATGGGTTTGACAGCGGAAGTGTCGCTATTCAATCTAGCGACGCCACCAATGCGAATTCCGGGTCAGTTGCTATCACAACGGGGAAGTCCACGGGCGGAACCGGTGGTGCGATTTCGATGGCTGTTGGGGACGCGAACACGGGTGCGGGCGGTGCGATCACTCTCAGCGCAGGCAAGACAACTGCGTCTGCTGCTGTTGGTGGCAACGTGGAGATCCAAGCAGGCGACGGCACGGCGACTGGCGGGTCGGTGAACCTCCATGTCGGCGCTGGAACGCAAACTGGAGGTCTGTACGTCAAGAATCCCGACGGCTCGAGCATTATGTCAGTCACAGGCAACGAGATGAGCGTGTCGGCGCAGAGCATTGATCTGGATGCGACGAGCTCGACGATCACGCTAACAGCGGCGACGCAAGTGGCGATCTCGGCTTTGAACATCGACTTCCTCGGCGGCGTCGTGCGCGTCGACTCGCACGACCTAGCGGTCACCTCCACGGTGAGCTCCACCGAGTACGACATCTTTCGCGTGCGAGCATCGAATGAGCAAGTCGAGGTCAAGAACACGCTCATGTTCAACGACGACGTGGCCGCGATCTCGCATACGATGACCAGCCAGTCGGTGAACACGGGTCTGACGATCTCGTCACGGAAGCTCGTTCTCAACACTGTGGACGAAGTCAGTTTCACTGGCACGGGCGAAGTCGTGTTGAGCAGCAGCGGCAGCAAGCCGACATTGGCGACGTGCGCGCAGGGAACGCTCCGGTACGACACTGCGTACCTCTACATTTGCGTGGCGGCAGACACATGGATGCAGGTACAGCTGAGCGCCATGATCTAAGTGAGACTGGGCCAAGGTCAAGGAAGGGCTGCGGCTTCTTTCATTTTGTATATTTCATATCTTTGCATAGAACTACAAAGTACGACGTAGGTAGCTGAAAAGCTAGTGCATGTGAGGACAGCAACAACAAAAGCAAACAATCAATGAACAAGAGTTTGCTGTTCAGACATCGGAGGTGCTTTGGTGCTCTTGTACATCGGATACACAGGACGAACTCCGTTGAAGTAGGTCACTTGATCATGATTCACATATTACAGATGTAGCTAGCTATACGTACTTCCATGCTTGCATGTCTCACGCCAGTCGGTCAGTTCGAGATTGGAGACGTGAGAAATAGAGGCGAGCGATCATGAACGCACGAGGAGCTCTCCACGCCGGTGACAGGACGCCGCTGCTCGACTCACGCGTGACGGCCGCCACTGGGGCGATGCCCACAGGCACCACCAACAATCTCAAGAGCCACGACAGCAGCGATACTCACGCGCCTCGTACACGCACCCGCGAGTCCACGCGCGTGGACCTGCGCCGTCTCGGCGCGATCGGGCTCGTGCTCTTCTGCCTGGCGACGGCGGTCGGCCTCGTGCGCGTCATCGCCGTCTCAAACCAGGTGCTCGCTGCGCTGCAACAGCTACCGACAGTCCACCACAGCGCATCAGCAGTCGCAGCAGTGGCGGGCGACACTTCGCCGTGGATCGTGAGCGGCGGCGCGAACAGCACCGAGGGCAGCGCAGCGCGAATCCTGGTCGTGTACTCGAACGGTACGCACCTGTCCAAACTCGCCGATGCGGTTGAGCAGGGTGTGCGTAGTATAATCGCTAATGACACGAGTAGCCTGCGGATCCGCACAGTCGATAATGCGAACTTCACCGAAGACGTGCTCTGGGCCGACGCGGTCATCCTGGGCTCGCATGTCGTCAATGCCAACGTCGAGCCCAAGGTACGTGGTGTATGATACATACCTGATAGTTATGACTACCGTCGTGGCGGTCTCACTTTGTACGTGTTGTTGATTTATAATCTATGCAGATGTCGGAGTTCATGACGACGTGGTCGCTGTCGGCAGACCTGAGCCGCAAGGTCGGCGCGGTGTTCGTGACGGGCGGCGGCATCTCGTCCGGCGAGGAGCTCACGATGGTCAACTTGCTGCACTCGATGATGATTTTCCGCATGATTATCGTCGGCGGCGAGCGCTGGACGAGCGCGTTCGGCGCCTCGGCGATCGTGTCCGAGGGCCCGTTCCAGCCGCTAGCGCACGTGCAAGCAGACAGCAACGAGTTCCCAACGCTCTGCTACCCAACCGACCCGGACGCAGTTCACGTCATGTTCAAGGACAAGGCGGTCGGTTTGGGCAAGCGTGTGGCGAGTCTCGCGACCATCCTCCGCCAGCATACTCCCTAAAGTGGTCGTTTAATGACAATTAACCAGTTTGGTACACACACTCGTAGCTCTTCGTTTCATTTAAAGTTTCATCAGAACTCCACAAGCTGAGTTCACCCTCTCCTTGTCTTCTAGCTATCTCAGAACAGCTTCGCGGTTGTTCAGGTACTTGCTCGTGCGATCGAATGCCCAGAATGTGATTGCAGCGCCGGGGATGCCGCGCGAGAACGCGGCCTGCCAGCCGCGGAAGAGATGCGAGACACCGTGCTCGCGCACGAGCCGGGTCGTGCTGGCGATGAGCCCCGTGTAGGCGCCGCGTGTGCCGTCCACCTGGATGAGCGACTTGACCGTGTCGAACGGCAGCGCGATGGCCCAAAAACTGATCCCGCCAAAGGCACCCGCTGTCAGCAGCACCGCAGTATCTTGCCCTTGTAGAGCATGAAGGTTCGATAACCGCTCGCGTGCAAAGTCGTAGCCGAGAAAGTAGCAGGCGACGCCCAGTGAGTCGCGCAGCACAGTCGTCGTAAGCCCCTTCCAGAGCGCAAACATGCCCTCACGCTGCACGACCTGCGCCACACAATGGAACGTGCCGTGGTACGTCCGACTCGCGCGTTGACTCTCGTACTGGACCTGGAGCCGGTTGCGGATGAGTTCGACGGGCGTGACGAGGAACGCGTTGAGCCCGCCGGCGATCGCACCGCTCAGTAGCGACACCGCTGACGGGCTTAGGTTTGCGTGCGGCAGCACGTCGTTGCGCAGCTTGGACGACGTCGTGAAGATCACGGACTTGTACACCGCCTGGCTGAAGAACGGCGGCAGGAAGCCCTTGTAGAGCCCGCGCGCACCTTCGCGCTCGAGCGTCTGCCGCGCGCAGTCGACGAAGCCACGGAAGCGCAGCGGAGAGATCTGTAGGCGCGTGCGGATCGTGTCGAGCGGGTGGCACACCACGACGCTCGCCATGCCCGCGACGGAGCCGGCGATGACCGACTTGGTCGCGGCCGACAGCGACACGGGCGTTCGTCGCTCGCTGCTCGCAGCAGCCATTTCCGTCGCAGCTTGCTTGGATCAGTGGGTAGGATGTTTGACTTGTTTTCACTATAGTGATGATAGCTTTTGGACAAATCGAGTCTACATGAGTACAGTAGCACTTTCACTAATAATGTTTCATCATCATCCATACGTAAAAATAATATCGATTTAACTAGCTATTTGTAACACTCATGCTATAATAAATTAGATGGGCGTACTTTTTTGCGTGGAGTTTCAAAACAGTTTCAAATTATTTAATACAATAATTAGATTTAGTTTCGACCGTTGTTTTGCACAGCCTTTTGGCAACGCGCCTCCGACAGTTGCGTTGCGTGCAGCAACGTCTTTACCAAACTGAGCAGCTCTGAACGTCATCGAGCTCACGCATTCTCGCATTCGCAGGCGCAACACGAGTCACCAGAACAGCAGCAGCAGCACCTGACAAGAGCAAGAGCAATGGCAAAGAGCAGAGCGACGTGGATCTGGCTCAGCCTCGCGCTGGTCGGCGCCGTGCTGGCGCTCGCGTGGCCCTCGATCGAGCAGCAGCTGCGTGTGAGCGGCGTACCATGCCCGTGGCCTTTCAGCCTCTTCCACGTCAAACACGGCAACAACAACGTGAATGTGGATGGCGGCGCGGTCGACAGCGCGCAGCTGCCTACGTACACGCTCGAGGAGCTCAAGAAGTAAGCGCTGCGCAAAGTGCTAGAAGGCTCCATTCGTGTAGATGGGTTGCTGATCATGGATGCCACGTGTCTTGTTGTGCAGGTTCGACGGCAGTGACGAGAGCCTGCCGATCTTGCTCGCAATCGGCGGCAAGGTACAGACAGTGCTTGCTACGTGTTTTTGATCGCGTTGGGCTGTGTGTATGTGGAAGTTCATGCGATGCTAATGACTATCGTCGCTCTTGTTGTGTGCCATGTTCAGGTCGTGGACGTGACGATCGGAGCCAAGTTCTACGGCCCGGGCAAGATGTACCACCAGTTTGCTGGCACGGTGAGTTCTCTTCAGCTGTCTCTGTTGCTTGTATGAGTCGTTCGCTTGCTCGGAGCTCACGCGTAATTGTACATACAACTTCACGTCTAGGCCTGCACGCGTGCGCTGACGTTGAGCTCGCTTGACAAGAAGGTACTACGAAAAGAGCCGTAGGGTAACAGTGCTGTTGGCAACAAGTTTGGAAGTGACGTGTTGCTTTCCATATGACACTCAGGATATCAGCGACGACGTCAGCGACTTCACCGAGAAGCAGACGCAGGAGATGGAAGAGACGGTCCTCTTTTATCTCGACAAGTACCCAACGGTACGTACATCTCTCTGCTCCCCCATCTTCCGCGGCATGGATACATGGTCGTGGTACAATGTGACTTACTTTGTTTGCTACACCGTGACGATTTCTTGGTCAGGTCGGAGTGCTCGCATAGAGGACATTGCCATCACATCAATCTTTCTTGGCAACCACACCTTCAGTTTTCCATACCCGAGTACCTCAAGAGAGATCAACAAAATACAGAAACAAAGAACTCCAAGCTACGATCATCACTTACGTTCTACTGCAATCTGTCCAAACACTGTACCCTCATCACCTCTCATATCTTAATACTCACGCGTCCCACTCGTAGGACTCGAGCGCGTCGACCGTGAGCTCCTTGCGGCAGATCTTGGCAAAATCCCCACACAACCCACGGAAGCGGCGCTCGCTCTGGCGCGTGGGCGTGAGCGCGAGTCGCATCCAAAGCTCGAACACGCGCCTGCGGTTGTTCTCACTCACCTCAACAAGACCCAGCGCCTCGCTCTTGGCAGCCACGGCCTGCAGCAGCGCCGTCTGCACGGCCGGAACCTCTGCGTATGTGCTCAAGAACGCGAAGAAGAGCTTGCCGATAGCGTCGAACAGGATGCTGGGTGTCTTGGCCGCGATGGCCAAGACAAGGCCGTCTATCCACTTGGCTAATCGCTGTTGCTGCTCTGGACCAGACGACCCGCCGAGCACAATGCTGTCGATCTGATTCCGAAATGGCGCCAGTTTGCCCTGACTCTCGCTCAGCAGGAACGTCAGGAAGATGAACACGGCGTTCGTGGACGCGCGGTCCTGATTTCCCAGGCACGCGAGACTCAGGTCCATGAGCACGGGGAACTCGCTTGAGGTGAGCACAGCCGCGGGGCAGAATAGCAGGAACCGGTACGCGAGCTCGTAGAAGGACCGTAGCACCTCGGGCGCGTCGCTCAGCGAGTGAGAAGTAAAGAACTGGAACGCCGTGCGGCTCAGCAGGCCCATGAGGTCGCGGAAGCTTGTAATCACCTGCGGATTCTCTGCCTCGTCACCTACCGCACTCTTCCCGAAGATGTCGACGGCCACGGATGCGCACTCGAGCGGTGACACAAACTGGTGTCTCTCAAAGACGAGCACGATGAGGTTCGCGATAAAGCCCAGCTGACTCGCCATCTCACCACGCAGGCTCTGCAGACACCAGCCGTAGAACTGGAAGAGCGCGTCCATCACTGGCTCGTGGCTGCTCAGGCGCGGCACGATGGGCTCCAAGTGTGGCCAGATGTGCTGTACGGCGGACGACGTGACGGCCTTCCCGCCCGCGACCTCGGCCGGCGCGTCCATGAACCGTACCACCTTGCTCAGCACCTGGAGTTCATTGCACACGACAGTGGGGACAACAGCAACCTCGCCACCATTACCATTACCAAGGGCTAGCACCTGGTCGAGTCTCGTCAGCGAGTCATTCAGCACGGCCTGCAGAATCACGGAGCAGTGTTGAGACACGGTCGCCGACCGCACGAGGCCCTCGACGATGAGCAGCCGGTCCTCAATCGCCATCTGCCCCAAGCCAAAGTGCTTGATGCTGGTCACAAGGTAGTCCGGCGGCAGCTGCGAAAGGCAGTCAGAGCACATGGTGGCGATCTGCATGAAGCTCTTGGCGGCGTTCGAGCGACTCGACTCGCAGCCCAGCGCCGTGTCTAAGTACCGTAGGATCGCCGTGATGACTTCAAAAGACCCAGAGCCACTGCTTGCCTTCTTGTTGAACCACGAGCCAAACTGCCCCAGCAACTTCGCGGCTGTCGTCACAACTAACAGATGCGGTGACGACGCGCTGAGCACGCTCTGGAAGACCTGCGTCACCATCGCGTCGAGCTGCTCGCGGTTCTTCCCGCTCACCAGCCGCTTCTTGAGGTCGTCGGCGATAATCGAGAGCGCGAAAAGACATGCCTCAACGCTCTGCCAGTCCTCACCGGGGGTCCCATTGCTGTAGTTCCCTGTTGTTGTTGTTGTTGTTGCAGACGACAGCACCGAGACCAAGTGACTGAGCACCGGCTCGCTCAGCAGAGAGAAGATCGCGAGGAACGCGTCGCTCACGCCCTGCGAGCCATTGCGGAACGCCAGCAGGTCGTCCAGCTCCAACTCGTCCATCTCGCTCGCGTCCTGCGAGAATGTGCACTGGCGCAGCAGCACCTGGAAGAGCTGGCTGTACGCGTCGCACCGGAAGTACGCGTGGCGCTCGGCCACGGGCGTCTCCTGGATCAGCAGCCAGAACTCGAGCGTGAGCGACGCGATCTGCCGCCGCGGGTGCGAGCCCAAGAAGAGCATCATCTCACCCAGCGCCACGGCTTCTGGTACATCCCCCTCAACGATCCAGTCCACGTACGTCTCGCAGAAGGTTGACACAACGTCCGTGATCGCGTGGCTGATCTCGTCTTCTTCTTCCACGAGCGCGCTCTCGCAGGCCACGCGCGTCTTCAGAAAGCCATTCGCGACGGCGCACAGAGCTTCGTCTTGGTCCGACGGCGTCGGGTACTCGGCGATCGTGACTACCTTGCAGAGGATCTCGGCGCAGATCGGTAGGTACTTGGACTTGCAGCAGAGCGCGTCGATGAGCGTGAAGAGCATCACACGATCGTGCAGGTACATAGCCGTGAGCGAAATGCCCGCCTTCTTGATCCACGCGTTTAGGCAGTTGAACGCCTCGCTGTGCAGATCCACGAGCTGCGCGTTGTCGCGAGTGGACACGATCGCCGCTACGCCCTGCGTGATGTCCTTGCTCAGTGCGTACAGATGCATCTCCATGGCATCTTTAGCCGTGAAGGAGATCTCAGCATCCTCCATTTCTTCACACACACAGCGCGCAAACGTGAGGAAGAAGAGCAGCTGCGCGCGGTCGCTATTGCCTGCGGCCGCCGCGGCCACGAGGCGCTCCAGGAGCGCCTTGCACTCCTCTGGCGCCGAGATCATCACGACTGCATAGATCGAGCAGAGTTTGCTGAAGAGTGTACTGTGGAAGGCGCGCCGCCCGCTCTGGAAGTCTTGCAGCACGCTGAAGATCGACGCCGCCATCCCCGGCTTGCTCTCCTGCGGCACCTTGACCCACTCGCGGCGAGCCTGTTACCATGTAGCAAAGCGTGAAGGAAGTATCAGCATGGAACTGTTCTACATATGTAACCAATAAGTCTGCATGGATAGGTAGACATAGATGCAATAAGCGGCCACCTTTGTGTGGATCATGTTGGCCGCGAAGAAGAGCGCCTCGGGTGGCAGGTTGAGCGACGAGTCGAGCAGCAGCTGGAGCCCCACACCCCACGCAGCCTGTAGAGAACCAGCCAGCCACAGCACAAGGTCAATATCGCACATTCATCTGGCCATACACACAAAATACCATAATGACAACGCAACGGCAAGCGCACCTCGGAACCAGCGAACGCGATGAGGAACTCGTTCGCCTCGCGCTGGCGCTCCACGCCTTCCTGCATGGTTTCGCAAGCATTGCACACAAACAAGATGAGCTATCGACTGCACGGTTAACACCAGCGTGCACGCATGCTAGTGCGGGAGGAGGGTCGCCTACCATGCCGTAGAGCGCCTGGATCGCGCCGAGCACCATCGCGAGCGGGGACGACTCCGCCATCGTTTTTCTGTTCTGCTGCTGGCAAAAAAATGTGTTGTGAAGCAAGCAAGCACCACACACGCAAGAATAATGCCCCCTCACCACAAATACGAACAAAACTGCTGGTAATTGATTGGATGAAATAAATATAGTTTAGTGTTTTCTCAAAATTTATATGTATCTTCTCTTGCTTGTTGTATACTATACACAGACAAATACAACATCAAAACTCGAACTTTCTTGACGAACATACCAATATTTGTATACCATACTTTGTGTAAGCTAAGATGCAAAAAACGAAGTACTTCGTTTGCAGGAAGTTCCCTCTCCTCGTCCTCATCTTGAAAAGATCTTTGAAACTTGAAATTTCCGATTTTCCCCCCAAAATT
>JAASGO010001103.1:0-10417 GCA_023334245.1 Globisporangium cederbergense | reverse complement strand
CGACTGGATCTGCTTGACAACGAATGCTGCGATTCTCTGCATCCCCACTGCGGCGTACGGCAGCATCGCTGGTGATGTGGTCGTGAACACGTGCGGCATGCCCTCGTGGAGGTCCACTTCCCAGTCCTTCAACACACCATCGGCCTTGGCCTTGGTGATCAAATCCAGCGAGTTCTTGTACAGATAGTCCAACGATGCAGCCTGGACGAGCACTGGTGGAAGACCTCGCAAGTCTGCGTGAATAGCCGAGTACTTGCGCGCCTCAACTGGGTCGTTGGGGTTCGTGAGCGCTGCATTGCGGAAGCTGCGGATGAGTATTTGCGAGAGGCCACAGTGTGGTGGTGGTACAAAATCCTTTGGTTCTTCTGTGACGTCCAGGTATCCGCAGGATACGACCGCAGCGAGCGGCATCTTCTGCTGCCTGTTGGCGTCACGGAGACCAAGTAGTGTGGACATCGTGAGGCCGGCGCCAGCACTATCACCCGCGACGATGATGTTGCTGGGAGAGATCTTGTGGTGCTCCACCAGGTACTCATAGGCGAGGAGCGCGTCTTGCTGGGGGGTTGGGAACTTGTTCACTGGCGTCTTGCGGTAGTTGGCGATGAAGAAGTCAAGCTCGACGCTTTTTCCAATGCTGGCCGAACTCAATTCGCGGACGATCGTGGCTCGGAGCGCGTTGCAGAAGTCGATAAAGTACCGTGGGCTGTAGACCGCGTAGCCGCCACCGTGATAGTAGAGCACCACGAAGCGGTTGCTCTTCTTCTCCTCATCGTCTTTGGCGCTCGACTTGAGCCAGAGGTGCTCGAGTCCGTTCACGACCTCCGGCTCAATCATCGTGTGATGTCGCCGACACGAGAACCACCCGGCGAAGCTGCCGACGATCTCCGTCGCACGCCGCATGTGTCCCGCTGTGGGCTCGCTTGAGAGCGCCTCGCCGTAGCGTTCCGTCACGAACCGCTTGAGCGCGCGCGAGACTTCGAAGCGCAGTGTCCACTTTGGGTAGAGTGGCGTGAAGCCTCTTGCGACGTACTGCATGAACGTCTTGATGGTCGTGAAGGTGAGCAGCAGTGGGAAGAGCACGAGCTCCACTACCGTGGACAGCAGCGACATGAGCGACAGTATTGTTGCGTTCCTTTGAGCTATCGACCGCAATGCCTCGCAATGGCCTTGCTCAGTGAAATCGGACATGGAGAGCTTACACCACGACAATCACTCTTGGTAATCAAACTGTGGAGAAGGCTCTTTATTCGAGTATAGTACGGTGCTCGAATTCGAAGTGGTCCACTTCAACCTTCTTTCGAATCGAAGCCTCCTTTGATGTCGTCACTTTCCCTTTCGCTTACGCGCCGGCGCCACCTCGCGCACTTGAAGTCTCTCTCTCATTGTTCCCGCGAGCTTCAACTGGCCGCCCGCCCATCATATCCGCACTCACCCCACCCGCCCTCTCACAACCAAGAAGACCACACGAGACCGAAGAATGGCGACCAACAACATGCTGCACGACCTCGTGCCGCAGGACCTGCTGAACAAGGTGCCCGCGAAGTTCGCGGCCGTGGCGGGCACCGCCGCGCTCGCGTACTACGTCGACCAGAAGCTGCTGGTGTCGAGCGACCTGCGCAAGTCCGGACGCCTACTCTTCGCGCTCATCCAGGCCAGACGCTACACGAAACAGAACGCGGTCGTGCCCGACATCTTCGAGGCGAGCGCGCGCAAGTGGCCGCACAAGGCCTGCATGCGCTTCGAGGACCGCACACTCTCGTTCGCCGAGTGCGACGCCATGGCGAATCGTATCGCGCACTGGGCGCTGCAGCGTGGGTTGCGCCCCGGGCAGACCGTCGCGCTGCTCATGGAGAACCGCCCCGAGTACGTTATTGTCTGGCTCGGGCTCGCCAAGGTCGGCGTCATTACGGCGCTCATCAACACGCATCTGCAGGCCGACGGGCTCGTGCACTGCGTCAAGCTCGCCGGTACGGATGAGATGATCGTCGGCGCCGAGCTCCTTGGCAAGGTTGCCGAGGTGGAAGAGCGTCTGCACGGCACGTCCTTCCACGTGTTCAACGATGGTATGTACACGTACACGTTTTTTTCCCCCTTCTTTTTGGTTGTGTGTGTGTTGTCATTGCGTGAGCTGATGTGTGCATTCTTCTATGCATCCCTTCTGCAGTTGCTATCGCGCCGCCAAATTTCACGAAGTACCCGTTCGCGCAGTCTTTCGATGCGCAACTGGAGTTTTTGAGCACCGCGCAGCCGCCGGCCTCCGCTCGTCAGGGTGCCAAGACGACCGACGTGGCGCTGCTCATCTATACGAGCGGCACGACAGGGCTCCCGAAGGCCGCGCGCGTGAGCCACTTCAGTATCATCATGCGCTCGCTGTCATTCGTGCACAGCATGCAGCTGAGCGTGCTGGACCGCGTCTACTGTGCGTTGCCGCTGTACCACACGTCGGGTGGGAACCTGGCCGTGGGCATGATGGTCTTCTCGGGGGCGACACTCTGCATTTCGCGCCGCTTCTCGACCACCAAGTTTTGGGACGAAGTGCGCACGTTCGACTGCACGGTGGTGCAGTACATTGGTGAGATGTGCCGCTACCTCATGAACGCGCCGCCAAAGGACAATGACAAGCAGAACCACGTGCGCGCGGCATTCGGCAATGGCTTGCGTCCAGATGTGTGGGCGCCGTTCCAAGAGCGTTTTGCGATCCCATCGGTGTACGAGTTCTACGGCTCGACGGAAGGCATCCTCGGCATAATCAACTCGTGCACGTCGCCGGAGGACCAGGGCCACTTGGGGAAACGTGGATATCTTCAGAACACGATCTCAGGCACCAAGATCATCAAGTTCGATGTCGACGCCGACGACCATGTGCGCACCAAGTCCGGTTTCATGCAGGAGTGCGGCACGAACGAGGTGGGCGAGCTCATTTGTCTCGTGGACAACACGAACCCGGCAAAGCAATTCCACGGGTACTACAAGAATGAGAAGGAGTCGAACAAGAAGGTGCTGCACGATGTGTTCAAGAAGGGCGACACGTACTTCCGCACGGGCGACCTCTTCAAGATCGACGAGCGTAGCTGCTGGCATTTTATGGATCGCATCGGCGACACGTTCCGCTGGAAGGGCGAGAACGTGGCGACGAACGAGGTCTCAGAGGCGATCTCAGACTTCCCGGGGCTCAGTGACATCTGCATCTACGGCGTAGAGGTTCCAGGCAACGAGGGTCGTGCGTGCCTGGCTGCGATGGTGTTCGACGACGCGCAGTTCGACCTGAAGGCGTTTGCGCAGCACGTGAAGAAGCGCTTGCCTTCGTACGCGATGCCACTTTTCATCCGCCAGCTGCCCGAGATGTCGGTCACGGGCACGATGAAGCACGAGAAGGCCAAGCTGCGCAAGCAGGGCGTGGACCCGTCCCAAGTCGAGGACAAGCTCTGGTTCTTCAACAAGGCCACGGATGCCTACGAGCGCCTGAATAACGAAAACTACCACAACGTGCTCACTAAGTCGCGATTGTAAAGGAGTTTTGCTTGCAGGTGGCACCCTGTCGAGCTGCCAGCTACCTCCTTTCATAAGGATATTCATGTAAGTGTGTCTATTGACCGGAGCAATAAACGGATTCACAAAGTGCGTGCTGCTTTGGTATGTGCGTGCGTACAAATACGTGTGGGTGTCCATGTTCTCATCGTTTGGTTTGCGTGATTCGGGAGTAAAATATGGCGACTGCGATGAGACTCGAGAAATCCGAGGGGAGAGTGGAAATGCACGCTTGTGGGTGATTCTTATGGATGCACTGGATGCACTGCGTTGCTGTGCTGCGTGACAAGCTCAAGGCTAATGTAGATGACTCGACTCGACTCAATTCAGTCGTCCCAGTCTTCCGAAGCAAAGTTCGAGTCTGCTGCGACGCCGCCAAAGCCCACGCTCACCTGTTGCATGACACAAAAGCAAGTGAGTGAGTGATTCACTGGGTGAGACTGACGATCTAGCAATGAAGAAGGCCATGCCACAAAGGCATCGCCGCCTGGTTGTGCAAATGTATGCACGAACCTTTGCAGGATTCTCGACAGCTCCGCCTGCGTTCTTGCTCACTGGCGCCTGCGCGGCCTCTTGCTCGTCTTCGGCGTCCCAGTCCTCCTCCACAAAGTTGTTGTCACGTGCGATCGCGCCGTTGCCTCCGCTCTTCAGTCGCTCCTGCCGGCTGCCTGTCTCGTGCGCGATCAGTGCTGCTTGGTTGCTATTGCTTACTGTCTGGCCAGCACCAGGCTTCACGGTGGAACTCAGTGTATCTCTTTGACTCGAGTCTGCATCATCCTGGTCTTCTTCGTCATCGTCGTCAAAGTACTCGGTCTCGCGCTTCTTCTTCGGCTGAATAGGAGGCGCTGTGGTACGTGGTTTCTCTTCCTCATCGACGTCCTTGCTCTCATTCTCGTCCTTGGAATGCTCACTGTGCCTTTGCTCTCTGCTACTCTTCAGCTCAACAGGTGACTCGTGAGTTGCAGATCGAGGCATGGGCTCTCGCGGACTCTCTTCCTGTGGGTCTTCATCCGAGTCGATATCATCTCCGTCATCATCGTGTTCCTCCTTGCTGACACGCTTCGTGTTGGACTGGGCTGATGCTAGCTGCACCGCAACGGACGGGACAGGAGAAGCGCCTCGTTGGACTTTCGTATCAGCTGAATTGGGGATGTGAGGTGACGCGGACTTGATTTGCGAGACAAGAAAAGATACTCGTTGCGCAGTGTTCCCATTGGTAGTAGCAGCAGCTGGTGCTGACGCTCTTCCGCCTCGAATGTCATCGTCGTCGTCGCTATCATCGTCGTCCTCATCACTGTCTTGGTCGCGCTCGCTCTCGTTGCGGCTGCACTCGTGATCGCTTGGCTGCCTTGCAGAGCGTCTGCCTCGTGAATCACAATCATGTTCTTCTTCGTCGCTACTGCTGCTGGATCGTCGTTGTGCGCTTCGTGGTGAAGATCCCCGACGCTCGTGCTCAAACCCTGACGACTCGCGACGACTGCGAGTAGTCGAAGGAGCCTCGCGTTCTACCTGAGAGCGCTCTCGAGGTGACGCAACGTCCCCACTCCTCTCGTGCTTCACAGGCTGGCAACTAGTAAGCTGAGCGTGTGAGCGCGGCTCATCATCGTCTGCGTCGACGTCGTTTTTCGAAGTGTCGTCGTCATCCTGCGCTCCACCTCGCTTTCTTCGTCCGCGCTGATCATCATCACTGCCGCTGTCCGAGCGGCTGCGGCTATGTCTGCTTCGGCCGCGACTGTCCGAACGCTCTCTCTGGCGGCGTAGTGGAGAAGCGTTCTTGCTCCGCGACCCCGTCTCCGCACGTCGACTGTCTCTCGTATCTGAGGGCTGCTGTCGTGATCTCTCGCTCGCGCGACCTTCTTCCGGCTGCTCGTCGCGCTTCTGCTTCTGCTCCGAGTATTTCTTTTCAGCTCCTCCTCTCGCTGTTGTGGCCTCCGAGGGCTCTTTCGTTTGCTTCGAGTCAGCGACGCGTTCGCGCTCACGATCCTGCTCTCTCTGCCTAGCGAGCGTCTTTGCTTCTTCAGCTTCAGTCTCGAGTTTGCGTCGCTTCTCCTCCTCGATTGAGAGCTTCGAGAGCGCCTTGGGCGAGTTGCAGAGTTTGTGGAGACTGTCTGACCAGAGGCGGTGCTCGGCCGTCGTCTCGCCCTTGAAACGCAGCGTCCGTGCCGGTGAGACGACCTCGATCATATCCTAACGACAGAGATCCATAGACATAAGCGACCAGAACCACAGCAGGTAGCTACGAGCAAGTTAAGTGCCTACCCGACGACAGTAGACACCGCTGACATCCTCCAGGTATAACCACCCGCACGGCTCTTTCGCAGTCCTGCGGGCACAATTTCACAACGAAACAGCCGAGAATGAACTCACGTCCGTGATCCAAGGCGATCTAGCTCTTCAGGGCCACGGCCTAAGCTACTGAGCGTGAGGAAGATGTGCGGACTCACTTGGTCTTGGCGTACGAAATCACGAGCTTCTGGTCGTTACCCGCGGGCACGAAGGCGACGCGGAACCATCTGCGGTTCGTGCTCTTGCCAAACATGGACGGGTTGTTGTTGATCTTGACCATCCAGCCCTCGAGCGTCGAAATGTCGACACCATGTACGAGCATCTTTGCCTCGCTAGCCCGCTTGCTGAAGGCCGCGATGCTCAAGGCTCTCAACCTGCGAATGAAGAATAACTAACTGAAAATGGCTCCGATAGATGTTGTTCTAGCTGTGCAAGAGCGGTTGGCGAAACCCCCTTCGACGTGCGCATCGCTCACATGCTGGCTTGGTGCAATTTATAGGTCGCGTGTGCGGTGCTGAGCGATTTGTAACCACTTGACATCGGTTTAAAGCGCCATGGTCTCATGCTTCATTCACATCGGAATACTATGGACGAGCGCTCAAGACCACAAGGTTCCAGGACGTGAGCATTGCAACATGTTACAGCATTGGCTATTGAGCTCACGAACGCACGCACTCTGTGCGTAGTCATACGACAAATCACTTCTTACCGGCGTTCCGGCGCTTGAGGATGTCAAGCGCTTCGTAGAAACCCGAAACGTCTTCTTCGACCGAGCTACACACAAGCCCCGCCACCAAAGCCACCACTGTCAGTCTCGATATTCCCGACCAACTTTACAAGAAACCAAGCAAGCAAGGTTAGCAACGCACCTGGCTGTACTCGACCTCATTGAAGGGCTGCTAGTACTGGCAACGCTACTCGTCCTTGGTGTAGTACTGGAAGCCGCTTTCTTTACGTCCGCTGAGGCTGAAGACTCAGGCCGGAGCTCCTTCTTGCTGGCCGACGCCACCATGGCCTTGCCTCCCAACGCCTCTCTTTCGGGTCGTGCAGGTGAGGCCGACTTGGCTGGCATCACTGCAACAGCCTTCTGGTTGTCCTCACCGTTCGCTTTGGTCGTGACGGACTTTGGCTGCGCGACGAGCAGTGCCTCTGTCAACAGCGCGCTCTTGCCCTGACGCTGGTACCAGAGGTCGAAGTCCTTCTGGAGCTTGATGCGACTCATCTCGAGCATCTTCTGGATGTGCTGGATCTCCTTCTTGAGCTCGCTGAGCTCGTGGAAACCCTTCTTGTAGCTCAGCTTGAAGTGTTCGATCTGGTCCTTGAGCTTGTTCTCCGTCGCCTGGTCCGCCGCCGACGTGACATTACCACTACCAGAAGCCTTGGCGTCCAAATCGCCATCCACGAGGAGGCCCTCACTCGCGATCGCCTGCTGTTTATGCAGCTTGTCAATCTGCAGCGTCAAGTGCTTGATCTGGTTGCGTGCGTCATTCACGCTCGTCGCGAGTTCTTTGGCGGCGTCGTACTTGGTCTTGAGCAGCATTTTGTTTTCTCTAATCACGTCGTTCTTTGGATAGTGCGCCTTGAAGGCCTCAAAGGCTCTCGTTGGGTCATCCAGCACCGCCGGGTCGACGCGGAACGTGGCCGTGAAACTCGTGTCCACGGGCGCCTGCGGGGCTTTGCTGGCCGCACGTTGCTGCTTAAGTTGAGCCTCCGCTTGTTGGTTGGCTGGATCTTTTGCCATCGATGAACGTGTGGTCAAGAGAGCTTCTGGGATAATGCCACCACCGCCGCCATTCTTGTCCTTGCGGATCATGTTGACCATGATCGCGATCTCGTTGTCGCGCTGCTGCACGAGCTGCTCGAGCTCCATGACGCGGTTCTCTAGCTCTTGGTTATTGTTGTTGTTGTTGTTCCCCATTGAAGAAGCACCAAATGACATGGGGGTTGTGCGCACTGAGCCTGGGTTGGTTTCGCCGTTGCCACCAGCAGCGGCAGTACAGGCCGCGCCTGCCGAAGTCGCCATGCTCTTGAGGATTTCAAAGCACTTCTTCATCTTGTTGTACGTGAACTCGCCTATCGCGAGATGCGCCGTCGGCTCACCGTCGTTCACGAACTCGAGGCACCGCTGCCGTAGCTTGTCCACCTCGTAGTCCTTCAGCTCATTGCCTTCTTTCTGATATACACACAAACAGCCACGCACATATCACAGTGAGTCCGTGGAGGCTTCTCGAATAGACTGAGGTGAGAAATGCTTACCACGTCCCCCTTGAGCACCGCGAGCTCCTCTTCGAGCGTCGCCACGCGCGCCTTGAGCTGCCGGATGATCACCGCCGGATCCACCTCCTCGTTCAGCCGCGCGTCATTGCGCACACGCGCCACGCGCTGTGCAAAGCGGCACGTCGACACGGATTCCTAGCTCAATATGTATCAAGATTCAGGTTAGAATCACTCATAGCCACACCTTAAATAGGCATAAACATGACTGAACAGAAGCGCTCGTGACACATACATCGGTCTGCTCCTTCTCGGGGCTCACGGTCGCGACCATGACGGTCTTGCAGTTGCCGCCAAGACTGTCACGCAGCACGGACGTGAGCATCGAGTTGCGGTAGGGGATGTGCATGCGGCCCTTGGTGTTCTTTTCGTGAAGCGCTACGATGACCATCTCCAAGTAGTGCAGACTCGTGTTGATGTACGTGGCCTCCCTCAGCAACTGTCCACGGGCGCCGGTCTTGTGCGCGCGCTCCGAGCCCGCGAGGTCCACCATGTGTAGCTTGGAGCGCAGCACGACCTCGCTGCCCGTGCGCCGCGTCTCGAGCGAGACCGTGAAGATGCAGTGCGAGCGTGAGGACGCCAAGTTCATGGGCGTCTCGCTCACGGCGCGGTTCGTGTCACCCAGGAAGAGCAAATTGAGCGCGTCCTCCTCGGCGTGCACGAGGTGCATCGACAGGTTGCGCAGGTGGCAGTTGCCGTCCTCGTCCTCAAGCATGGAGACCTTGGGCAGGTCCTCGAGCGTCTTGGTGGACTCGTGGTTCGGGTCGAGCAGGTCGTAGCCCTGGTTATTGTAGATCTCTAGGTACGATACGTGTACGGTGATCTGTCGGTTGGGGCTTTTCTTGGCCTCGTCGAAGACCATCGAGAGCGCGCGCGGGATGAGCCCGCGGTCCTCGTAGCGCTCGGCGCCGCCCGTGATCGTGAACTACATGTATAGCAACAATTATATCGTCAGTTTGTTTATCTCTGGCGCATCTACTGGACGAGATGGGCGCCAGCGTTTGTTACCGTCTTGCCCGAGCCCGTCTGGCCGTAGGCGAACACGGTCGAGTTGAAGCCGTTGAGCGCGTTGTCGATGCATGGGCGGCCCACGCGGTCGAAGACCTCGGTCTGCTTGGCTTCCATGCCGATGACCGAGTCGAAGCGGAACTTGTAGCTCGTGCGCGAGTTGTTGATCAGCCCCGCAGCCACGTCCTTGGGGATGTTGTACTTCATCTCTGAAACCTCCTCATCCCACGAGAAGAACCCCGAGGGCTTCTTGGACGGCTTGATGCGCAAAAAGATGCGGATGTTCGAGTCCGCCTCGGCCTGCGGCTCGTTGTCGCCGGCGACGTCATCATCGACGACGTCTACGGCGCTGTCGTCTGGTTGCTGGTTGGCGCTCTCGGCGTCGTGCATCATCGTCGTTGAGGAGCTCTTCCTGGCGTATGTGTCTGTCTTATCTTACAATGAAGCCGCAGTGGCGTTTGGTTCGTAGCTTTCCTCTTGCTTTAGCTTGGTTTCTCTGCTAGCAAGTCACATCTCGGGTTTTCGTGTGTGGCGGATCTTGAAAAGCCGCCAACGATGAGCACGCAATAGTACGTGCCGATACAATTCCGGTCAATACTACGTACCGGTATTCGTCAAATATCATGTGCTCTTGAAGAAGCAGCTTCGCATTTAAAAGCAGCTCCGCGTTACGACAGCAGCAAGAACAAGAAAGATGCCGCGACGCACCCATCGCCCCATTACCGTCGACATGGTGCTTATAGCCCTCCTCGTGCTAGCAGCACGACTCGACTTTGACAAACAGCGCGGGCCCGATGCGTTGGGTGTGACCCACTCTGCTCTGACGAGACGCGTTCCCAGCCGTGACGAGCCCGCTCTTGCTGTCCTGAAAACGGCAGAACCAGCCCTTGCCGTCGTCCGCAGTGCACCCCAGTTGCCAGAGAATCAAGAGGAACTTGGTGAACAGCGAGACTATTCACTCACACGGCAGAGAGGAGAAGAGTCCACTGGACGACCTGCTCGAGATGATGGGACGCACCAAACATACGCTGGACATCTGCATGCAATTGGTGACTCACGATCGTGTACGTACTGGCATGATCCGATTTCTGTTGTGTGTGCGAGCTTCATGCTAATCCTGTGGCGGTGCTTGTATGTTACTAGCTTGCTGACCTAGTCGAGGATCTTCAGGTGCACCTTGGTTCCGGCTTCGACTTCTAACCGACCGAAGAGAAAGTGAGAAGTCGGTGAAGACATTCAATAACAAGATCCCAGAGCTGCGCGGCGCGGGAGTTGATGTGCGGCTTTCTCCTCGGATGATGCACAAGAAGTTCTTCATCGT
>JAASGO010001102.1:0-10423 GCA_023334245.1 Globisporangium cederbergense | reverse complement strand
TTCGTGGACCAGCCCAAGAAGCCCTAAACCCTAGTTAAAATAGGCTGGCATAGTGAACGCAAGGTAAATAAACCTTGGACAGTAACCCTAATTGAAGTTTACCACACAAAACCCCGAATCTACTGGCCGCAGTCCTTCATATAGCAATCCTGGTAGAAAAAGAGCTCATCAGTTTTCGAGCAGCTCATCGAGAATCCGTACAATAGCAACTCCGAGCCAAAAATAGCTCATCACGAGTCCCGTCCGAGATGGACTACGATACACTTGGAGTTTGTATGCTGATGAGCCAGTTTAGGGACAAAACTATGAACAAGACCTCACCAAATTGACTCTATCGGACCGGACACGATCAGTAGGAACGTGTGAGTGTGTGGCACGACTCGCGCGAGAGATCGGGTTTTACGACCGCCACACCGTCGGACCACTTGTTGACCATGAGAGCTTAAATCGCCAGTGTGAGGGTCTCGAGTAACGTTAGACCTATAATGGCGACTCCCTGGAGACGGACGTTGGGGCATGCCAAGGTGGAGAGGAGGTACAACAGTATAGTGCCCCGTCCTCCTACTTCATGGACTGCCTTTTGTTACGCTCATGCACACCCAGGCACTTTTTGGGAAACGGGCGAACAGTAAAACTGGGCGTGGCGCAAAGGCCTGGCTTTGCCGGGATCAAAAGAGGGGGGTGTCGGATCAAAGGGATCTGTGTCAACATCCTCAGGCCAAACCTGAACACCCTACACTAATGATCCAGAAAATCTCCCAATTTACGATGCTAGTCCCATAAGAAATTGTAATTCACATTAGCGCACTGCTATACTAATGGAGTACATTGACATCGGGATCCTGAAATGGAGCTCGGTCTTCTAGAACTGGTACTCGTAGCGCGGCGTGCGTCGACCTGCAAAAGCAAACACGACCTGCAGCACATCCAGCGGCAGCTTGGGTAGCCGTGTGTCGCTGTCGTTTTCCTGGCCGTTGCTGACACTGATCAAGGCGAGTCGACGACGCCGCGACGGGACGCGGACAGCAAACCGGTGGGCCAGCGCGTGAAGCCGCGTCTTTGCATCCGCACCGAAACGTCCGCCCAACACAACTCTGGTCAAGGTCGTGTTGGCCGACAATGTTGCGATCAGTGCGTTGAACACCTCGTCAGATGTGTGGTCTTCCGTCCAGGTTGTCGACAATGTCAGCTCCCGCAGCGTGCGTGTGGCGCCGTGTGTCGGGTCCTGCAAGGCTCCCAGCAGAGCAGGCCATCCCGTATCGATCGCGCGCGGGAATGCTTGGACTGAGAGTCTGCGGATACCGCATTGGCCGTCGTCGTACGCCTGTGTGAGCTGCTCGTAGAACTGCGGACTCGCGCTCGCGACATGCAGCGTGATCAGCTCAGGACAGCGAGCCACGATGAGCTCAGCCACATGGTCGGTGAGAGCGCCTTGGAACGGCATCACCACCAAGGTTGTCAGACGCAAGCCGATACGCGCCAAGAGTGCATCCAACGCGCGCACCGCGTTAAGATCACCTCCATCGCGGACACACACGCGGAGGCCTCGGAGCTCGCTCGGGAAGTTGGTCCACGGCGTGGTATTCTCCAATTCAATGGCGTCGTCGCAGTCGAGTCCCGACCAGCTGAGGGCGGTCAGCGTTGCCGCGCAGTCCTGCATCACGTTTTTCAGCGTACGACACGACAGATCACGGCCACCAACGTCAATTTCCAGCTCGCACACACCGACGTTTCCCAGCAAGTACACAACTTGCTCGATGGATTCCTCGGAAGCGCGCGGCGCCTTCCACTTGACCGACTGGAACCGTGGCAATCCGCTCGCGTCGTCTCCGCTAGAGCATCCTTGAGCACCGCGCTGCAGTGCCGTGACGTCGTCGGCCGAGAGGTCGCCCAAGTCCAGTTCGAGTTTGTCCAGGCGGACGCCTTCGTAGGACGCCAAGAGCGCCGCACCGATGGCCTCAGCCGCAAGTCGACGCTCGTCCGCATCCGTCTCCAAGTGCAGCGGCCAAAAGACCGTAAGCCGCCGGAGCGCCGTGTTCTTCATCACGACGCGGCGCAGGAGCTCGGTCAACAGTTCGGTCGTCTGGCCCGGACGACGGACGATCGTTAGGATCTCCACTTGCGGCGGTTTCTTGGCGCGCTCGGTCCCGTCGATGAGCCACTGCCACGCGTGCTGGACCTGCTCGGGCGTTGCTCGGTCGTGGATGATTGGAGCTGGTCGCGTACCGATCCCCAGGTCGAGGATCGTCGTGTGGAGCCGAGCAAAGTGAGAAGACTTGGCCTGGGCCGCGCGCATGAGCGGAATGACACGGGCCACTCGGAACGGCCCCGCTTCTGCGCGCGCCACGAGAGCCTGCAAGTCGCGAACCACCATCTCGCCGTCGTCTTCAAACAGACCGAGAACCAGATTGAGCTGCACGGGCGGGTGGTCGGTTCCAGAGGCACCCAAGGCGTCGCGGAGCTGCCGGAACTCGGTGCTTGCGGTCTCTTCCCGCCACGCGTAGAGCGCGTCGTGAATGACCCCGACGCCCGAGCGCCAGCTGGTCTGGAAGACGTCTAGCGAGCCGCGCGCGATCGAGAGCGTCACGGTCGGCACCACACGACCGAGGTCCACGTCGTCGCAGCGCGCACACAGCGCCGGCCCCATGGCGCAGAGCGCGTCGTCATCCCACAGCGCGTTGAGAATAAGTGAATCCACGTGAAGCGCCGTCGCCAAGTGCACGAGCCGCAGCAGTTCGCCCAGACGCGCCACGACGCGCGTGGCGTCGCCGGGGCCGGCGGTCTTCACAAACAGATCGGCGCAGTGCGGTGCGTCCAGCGGGATCGTGGCGGCCACGTGGTCGCAGCGCCGCGCGACTGTGAGGTGGCCGCCGCCCTGGCTCGTGGCGCGGAGCTGCTCACGCCACGCGCGCGCGAGACCCAGCTGCTGCGCCGGGGCGGGGGGGGGGCAAATTTTCAGATTTGACACCTCCAGGGACGCTTTTCTGGCGTTTTCGCTCGCCTGAGCCATCCCAAAACGCGCCGGTACAGTCGGCGGTGACTCAGCAATTCTCGAGTGACGATGACGCGATTTCCCCAGCTCGACTGCCAAAGTCCCATTCTGGGCAAAAGTCCTCATTAAGACATATATCCGTGTGTGGAATGAAGTCTCAGTACGGGCAAACGGGAACTAAGTCCGCCAGTGGGAATATATCCGTGTTTTCCAATTCTGGCCGCCCATTTCCACACGTGCGAGACAATTTTGCCTTTCCGAAGCCAAGTGTGGATGTGTCATTCACAGACCCTACTGCCCATGGCGACAGTGACTATGGGAGTTCCGACCGCCACGACCTCGATCTCTCCGTAGTGACCAAAGGACACAATTCCCAAGAACCCAAGGTTGTCGATCCGGGCAGCTTGAGTACGCCACGCTCCCGCGGTGAACGTTCGCCCACAAGCAATCCAGCCGACGACCAGAACGCTGCAGCTTTACACGGGTCACTGCCGTCGGTTCGGCGATCGCGCTGTCGACTGGTATGCACCAAGGCTAAATTTGAGGTATTCAAGACAAACGCTGCAGCGCGTCACTCCCAATGGGCACAGCTGCGGACGTCAACCATCGCGTCGGCCTTGCGAGGCGTCGGTCTCGATCTGTCGGACACTGACTTTCCGCTTTTCAGGGACGAAGGAGGACGACAGCATTTCCTCCTCAACCTGCCGCTCAAGTTTGTGCTATCTGAATTCGTCCGACGGACGCGCATGCCGCTCCGGCAGTTTGTCGAGCTGATCCGGGTACAAACAGCCGACGACTATCGACCTAACAAGGATATCGTGCCAGACGTACTTGCCCGACTCTGCGATGACTACAAGCACCGTGAGTTACTCCTGCAAATTGCCGCGGAAGGCGTCCGAATCTCAACCAGTAAGACACCTCCGCTGCAAGCATCCCCACCTCGCAACCACGGCTCTGCATCAGAACGCACTAATGTGCTACGGAAGAACATCCGCAAGGACCAAGACGAGTTCCGGTGTGTGGTCCTCGACCTCGATCTCCTGTCTCTATGGTCGGAGATAAGAGTCAGTCCGTTCGGGATTGTCGATAAGACTGGCACCGACCCAGAGCTCAGTGGCCGCACAATTCACGATCTTTCCTTCCCAGAGGGTTCGTCGATCAACGGATGTACTGACCAGCAGAGCATCGAGCGCCCAGAGTTTGCTCACTGCCACAAGATCTCGGAAGAAGTTCTGCGTCTCAAGGACACACCAGCTCTCGATGATGCTGAGGACGAAGAAGACGTCTACCTGGTGGGTGGCGACGTCTCATCCGCCTTCCGCAACGTCAGCATCCACAGCTCGTCCGTGCATCTCGTCTGCGGAGCCATTGAGGAGGAGCATGCGCTAATCGTGGAGCTTTCTGCGCCTTTCGGCTGGACCGGTTCCCCTGGCTTCTACGAGGTGTACGGTGGTGCGATTAGTCACATCCATGGACACACGATGACTGAATCTGTTCCTGACGGATTCTTCAACTACCATTGGGTTGACGATCACATCAACGTGGCAAGAATGGTGGATCCTCAGCTCCAAGACGCCGAGCGGTCTCTCCGGTTCGCAATGATATCTGTGTTCGGATCACCAGCTATCAACGAAGACAAGTTCACCGGCTGGCACATGCAGCTAAAGGTTCTCGGTCTGCTATTTGACACCGTCGCATGCACTGTGGCAATGCCGGCGGTGAAAATCCAGAAGGCCTCTCAACTGGTGCTGGCAGCGTACCACAGCGAAACCATGTCTCAGAAAGCTTACCGATCACTGCTTGGTAGCCTCCGCCACGTCGCCACGTGTATCCGATCTGCTCGGCCTTTTCTCCAGCGCTTGCGTGTGCAAGAACTCGGTCTGCAGCATCGTTTTGGCAAGGTTACCGTCTCCGAGCCGATGCGTCACGACCTCGTGTGGTGGTGGAAGATTCTGCAGTCCCCGGACCTGAACGGTGTGCCGATGCGATTCTTCCACGCGCTACCGTCACGTGACGTGGTCGTGGAGATGAACGCATCAGACCATGGCTTATGTGCTCTCGACATGACGTACAAATGTCTGTTCACGTATGAGTATTCGGTTCACGAGCGGGTTCTGATCTCGGAATTCAAGTCACGTCATGACAACGAATTCGATATCAATTTCCGCGAACTTCTATCGGCAGCCTTTGCGGTGTTCCTCTGGGGTCCGCGATGGAGCAACATCCAGTCCGACACTCAAGTCCACGTCCATTTTCGCATTGACAACACGTCTGCTGTCTCGTGGCAGACAAAAATGGGTTCGAGGAACGCGCGTGCGCAAGTCCTCCTTCGACTTCTTGGCTACTGGGAGAATTCGTACGGACTTCGGTTCTCCTCGTCACACATCGCCGGCGTCGACAACGTGGTTGCTGGCTTCGGATCCAGACTTGCAGGCCCTGCTGCTCAACCGAACCGATTCGAGTTACTAACTTCTGGCTGGTCTCGTGATTATATACAGGGGGATCACACGATATTCAGTACGATCTGGCGAGCTATCTCCGCTCTCACTCCGTTGCCACATCCACCCACGCCAAATATCTAACGGCGTTCGATCAATGGACCTACTGGTGCGCTCGTGTCGGGCACAGCGCCTCCATGATGGAGCTCTCTGACAAGCAGCGGCGTCGTGCCATCGAAGGCTTCATCATCCACGGGTTCAAGATCGGCTACGGATCCGGTCGTCGGCTGGAGAGTACAACGATCTCCGCGATACTGCACGGTATCAAGCACTTCTTCACCGCGCATGGTGTTGACTTCCCGTGTGGCCATCCACAACTACGCATGCTCATCAAGGGTGTCAGCCAATTTGATGCCCCGCGCCAGCACAAAGCTCCGGTATCCATCGCGATTATGGAAGCAATCTTCGGCTCTCTGTGCCTGGCGCGCAGCTCCGACCAAGCGCTATGGGGTGTGTTGTGTATTTCCCTATTCTTCCTTCTGCGGAGATCGGAAATCGTGGCCATCCAAGGGTCGGATTTCAAGTGGTTTGCTCTGAAGGCAGAGGATCTCGTCGTCGTCGACCGCCTCGGTGTGCCAACTTCGTGCCCAGCATCAGCGGACGCCGTCTACTTGAAGCTCCGAGGGTCGAAAACCAATCAAGCTGGCCCAGCGACCGTCAGGATGCTCAATCGCTCAGGACATCCTGTGCTGTGCCCAGTGGTTGGAGCTCTACTGCTCCATCAAGCACGACTGTCTATTCCGACGAGCCTCCCGGCGGCCGTCTATTCCGTCTACAACAAGGGCCAGTACTGCATCGCAACGAGCCATGTGTCTTCAGCGATTCAGTGCGCCGCCATCCAGCTCGGCGAAGATCCGAAGCGCTTCAGTTCCCACTCGCTGAGGTCCGACGGCGCAACTCTGATGTACCGCGCAGGAGTTGACGGTATGACCATTCAGTCACACGGCAGATGGTCATCGGATTGCTTCAAGATGTACGCGTCGCTCTGCGAAGAATCGGTCAGCGTCCTCGCAAGCAAGATCGTCGGAGGCACCAAGCGAGACTCGACACTGCGCTAATGGACAGGCCATTCGAAGTCATTTCAATGGGGCACCGCCCTCCGTTCCCATATTTCCTGGGGCGGAATGACTCCTTTAGCCTGTTCATTAGTAAAGTCAATACAAGATCATCCCCCAAGCCAACTTCAAGTCTGATGTGGAAAGGTCTATTTTCCTTCAATCCGGCGGGTGGGTCTAACCTAGAACGTGTGCGAGACCTACACGCGGACGCAGTCGGCATGCGTTTGACCCGCTAGGCCGTCGACCATCATAAAGACCTGATTGAGCGCGTCCCAGACGAGACACTCCTCCATCTCGCCGCTCATGCCGTCGAGCGTTCCAATCAACCCCGTCAAGAGCGCGTAGACCGGCCGCGTCAGATCCGCGCCGGGGGTCGTGGTCTCGATCATGCCCGAGGTCGGCGGCTTGTGGGCCACGGGGGGAGCCGGGGGAACCGCCGCAGCGGGGAGGGCCGCAAACGGATCGAACTCGTAGATGAACTTGAGGCACCCGCCATTGCTCGCGGGTGTGATCGTGGCCACATTCACGTTGCCGACCCCGGGGACTTGGACCATGGTGAGACACTCGCCGGAATCATCCGTGAGATCGTCGGGTGGCCCGGTGGCGTCCGTGGCCCAGTACTTGCAGGCTGTGGCGTCGAATGCGAGAAGGTGGAATTCCTCAACTGCTCCAGCGGCGTTGGTGACGTCTACGGTGCGGGATGCGAGACAAGTGGACCCGCGGACAAGCGCGACCTGAGCGAACTTGGGCGTGAGCTTGAGACGCGCAAAGGCGTAGATGGCGCCGGTCTCGGCGTCGCACTGGTTAACAGCGACCGACGTCGTCGCGAACAGCAGGAGCCCTCTTAGATCGGTGGACGCCGCAGCGAACACGGCGCGGTGCAGCGTGTGCGCCATGAGTCGCGTCGTCTTTAGCTCTCTCGTGGCAGCGTCGTACGTCACCAGCGACCTGCAGGCCCACTCAGCCCGCATGGTCGCGCACGAACCTGTCCCGCCGATGATTCGCAAGTCCAGCGACATCTTGGTCGGACGGAAATGGGCGTTGCATGCCGCTCGAGTGCCGCCGCCAGCGGTAGTCGCGGGGTACGTGAGTCCCATGTTGTACGTGATCGAACAACCGAGTCGCTGGAGGGCTCTCGCGGCATTCTCGGTGTAGAACCAGCAGCCACCGGCTTGATTGGCTTGGTTCGACCTGGCGCTTTGCGGCACGTAGTTGAAGAACCAGTTGGGTGGCTTTTGCGAGCCTGCCACGAGGTGGCTAGCGTCGGCCTGCGCAAACTGGGTGGCGCGCATGATCTCGCTGAAGCGGGACTGAAACTCTTCGGGGCTATCGTCGTCTCGGTCGCCGATGTTGTCCACGTTGATCCAGCCGCCACGAGGCTGCACACTGAGCACCCGCAGGAGGTTATCAAACCTGTACGACCACGTCGTGCCTCCTTGCGGCACGTTCGCAGCCACGGGAGCGATCCCGTTTGGAGTGAGCACCGGAAACGCAGCTTGTACAGCTTGGTTGGTCGCACCATTTCTTCCAGTGCGGACTCGTTGGTGGTAGAGCTTTCCAGCTTCCAACCGCGTGTTGTAGGTAACAACGCAGTTCGTCAACAGCGGCGTACCCTTCGTGACGAACGTGCCTTCACCCTCGGCCGCTTTCTTGCTCGGGGAGAAGGTCGCCACGAAGGTGTCGGCGGTGTTGAGGACACGTATCGTGCGCGTTGTTCCACCATCGGTCGGACGAAACATGTCGAACACGCGCGGGTATGTCACGAACGCGAGCATGCCCGTGGCGGCGTGATTGCGTGGCACCTGTGGCTGTGCCGGATTCGTCGGATTCGTTGGCGAGAGATTCGCATTCGGCGGCTCCGCTGGAAACGGACCAGAGTTGAACATACGGGACAAAGCGTAGTGAAGCTGATTGCATGGCTGCGTCGACAATGCTTCCGGAGACTATTGAAAGCGCTGTACACCATTGAGCATCCTTCATACGGGCACGCGTATTTGCCATTAACAGCTTGGACCACCCAAGATCTGTGTCCAAGTCACGATTCATCCACGTTTCGTTGAGATTGAAGGAGCATATTTTCGACCATCATGCTGAGTTCGTCCGCACAAACCTCGTTGGAGGGTATGGTTGAGCCGATCACGTTATGAGTCCTGCAGTCAGGGTCTTCATACTGCTCAGTCAGATTCGCAACGCTGGACAGACTGATGGAGCCGACAATGGATGCGTTGCTGTATGATACAGAGGCTCGCTTCCAAATGACCCACCCCATGTTTCTCGTATCCACCGCCGCTGGCTCCGTCCTGTCGTACTCTGCGATCCAGACGTGCACATACCGTGTGCCTTCCTTGTAGCGTTGCATCACCTGCCTGGCATCAAAGACGACGTCGACTCCATCCACGCGAACCTTTTTCTGGAACTTGATCGCCATAATATCATTCTGCTGCTTCTCACCCACTGGACACCCAGAGGATCTTGATAGCTGGTTGCATAGCCCCATGGAATGAAAACAGCAGCGAAAGAACTGTGTGCTTGAGATCTGCCACATCGCATCGGACGCTTTGTGCGCCTCGAACGGCAACAGGTGGACGCTCGCCAGTTCACTTGCGTAGCGCTGCGATCCATCTTTCCTGCGCAGTTTCCGGGAATGCGAGTACTCGACACCGTCCTCCAGCATGCTGCGGACCCCAGTCTCGCGAATCACGTCGTCCGTTCTCGCATATGCGTCGGCTAGTTCGGCCTTCAATCGCGCAAACACGACCGTATCGATCCACTCCATACACCGTCTCTGCTCGTTGCACAGCACGTGACCAGATCTTTGCTGATCCAGTCGGACGACCAAGGTCTCTCGCAGGCGTCTCAGCGTACGTGCGTTCTCTCCCACCTCGGCTCGGAGATCCTTGTTTTCGTCCTCAGCCTTCCGCTTCCCCTGCACTTGGCGCTCAGCGAGTCGACGCCACACGGGCGCCAGCTCTTGACTCACATGCGTCTTCTCGCTCTGCAATGCGGTCACCTCTTTCGTCAATGCAGTGGCCTGCACACGCAACAGCTCGATTTCTGCTTTTTCTCGATCACGCGTCGAATTGTGGCTGCGCTTCTTCTTGCTTACTCCTGCATCTCGTGGGGTCACGTCTGCCTTAAGGTCGTCGCCGCGTTGGTCGTTCTCAGTCTCGCCGCCAACCGGTGGAGGAGCCACACGCTGAGGGACGGCAGCGGGTGCGCTCGAAGCGGCGTCCATGGAGTCCAACAGTGTCTCAGTCTCCGCGAGCAGTGCGTCCACGTCACTGATGAAGCCGTGGAGTCCGCTCGCCTCTGTCTCCGTCGTCATGGTTGTTGTCTCTTTGGATACTAATCGTTGGATATCAAAACGCAGTCGAATCAGATCTGAGAACTATCTGAGAACTTACAGTGAATGCATCAGAGCTGCTTGTGAAGATGTGACACCACCTCGCCTCCAGACGCTCGCGCCGCTCTTGCGCCGTCCGCCAGCACCTCCTTGCCTCGAGAAACCCGGCTGCTTCCAAGCGCTCGCATCCACTGTTTAAATGTGATCTGTCCGTCGTCACAATACAGCTGGCTGGTTGTCTGCTTCTACTCGTTGCCTACCCAACTCAATACGAACTGCCGGCCTATTTAAAAGCCTGCTGATGAAGCCTACTGGCGAAGATGTACTGCTATCTGTATCCAATGAGATAGCGCAAATCATAACAAGTCGCGTAGTAGCCAATCACATGAGAGGTCTATTCGACGTGCACTTGTATGGCATACAAACCCACGTCTAGTCTCCTTTCACGAGACTACGGAATTGAATACAAAAGCCTCCCCTGCTGCATTTGACGAACACACGCAGACAGCAGCGCAGAGAAGCACAGCCATTT